>VUQI01028312.1:0-27740 GCA_015106735.1 Paratilapia polleni
GTTCCCATCTTTCATTTCCACAGCTGAAAGTGAATTTGATGTCTTTATTTTTCCATAAGACTCCAATAAAAGAGGCCTTTTAGTGTTCACATACCCATACTGATATTTCTGAATGAGTCATGTCCCATGTTTATCATTTTTTTTGTTTTTGTTTTTGTTGTTTTCTCTGTGCACAGCAATTGCTCTGAAATATGGGGACTGAGTACACCAAATACGATAGAACAGTGGGATACATCAGGCCTATACAACTACCCTGACCAAACCAGGTGACTATCTCAACTATTGTGCATACAACTTTGATGTGGGAGAGTTGTCATTACAGTGTTGGAGGTGACGGATGTTGAGAACATCTTTGTTTCTCGTCAATCCATCTCCATTACCTCCCCTACCTGGCAATATTATGTGTCACCCCCTCTGCCCTGTGTTCTGCCTGCCTCACCACCATCTCCTGTCTGCTGTTCAATCAGATCCCTGGACGGCCGCCTGCAGGTCTCCCACAGGAAGGGCCTTCCTCATGTTATCTACTGCCACTTGTGGCGATGGCCGGACCTTCACAGCCACCACGAACTGCGTGCCATTGAGGCCTGTGAGTATGCCTTCCACCTCAAGAAGGATGAAGTCTGCATCAACCCCTACCACTACCAGAGGGTGGAGACCCCAGGTGAGAAAAATCTGTCCAGGGAACATTTGTTTCCAAAAAAAAGGTGCTCACGATTCCGTGATTGTTATGGTTGTTTAAACACATAAAGTTGTACTGAATGGTAAGCATTTTAAAGCCGTTTATCTAAATCTCTAAATCTCTTCTGACAATTTTACCCAACACTGTAGTGCTGCCTCCTGTTCTTGTGCCAAGACACTCAGAAATCCTGCCAGTGCTGCAACCTCTGGATGACTACACTCATTCCATACCTGAGAACACAAACTTTCCTACAGGAATCAAACCTCCAAACAACTATATACCAGGTGAGTTTGCGTCTCATATTTACATAATTTCAGGAAAGACAATGCGAAATGAGTGAAGACATGCTTACAAGATTTCAATAAGTTAAACAGCTGTAATATGTTATGGTAACGTACCAGCTTTTCATGTTTTCTCCCTGCATCACTTCAACAGAAACGCCTCCACCGGGGTACATCAGTGAGGATGGGGAGGCCAGTGACCAACAGATGAATCAAAGTATGGACACAGGTATCCTAGACTAGCACATCCTTCTCCTTTCCTTGTCTGTCTGTCTGTCTCACCTAACCAGCTAGCTCAAAGTCAAATATCAGTTCAAATAAAAAATAAAAATAAAAAAGAAAGCTTCCCTTATTGGAACTAAAATTGCTGTAAAGCATTTACACTCTCCTTTGTGTCCACAAAAACCCTGATTTAAGTTGATAACAGAAGGCACTGATTTTTGACCTGGTGATTATTTGTCCTGATGGATTAGTACTGATGTGATATGTCTTACATTCAAAGCCCATTCTAGAGCAAGTATCCATAACAATAACACACAGCTTGAGATTGTTGCATAAAGTGGTTACAGCCTTTTTCATTTACTGGTTCAAAGCTGAGTTTCTGACTGTAACAAGTGCACTTTTCCAGACATGGAATATGCAGTGCTGCTGTCCGTATCAAGCCACTAAAGTGACAGCTTAGTGTCATCATACATGGGTATATACCATACAGGAAGTTGTGTAGAGTTTTACCATAACATGGTGATTGAACGTGATCAGAGAGCTCTCTGATCTTTGTGATCTTGATGCTTGAGATAAAGTTGCAGGTGTTTAAGTGTAATTTTTGTTTCTGTTGTTATTGGTTGGCACATTATGTTTAAAAAAAAAAAAATCAGTGTGTTTTACAAATCTGTCCAGTGCTTGTTCTTTGTTGAAAGCTACAAGGAAATGTTACAAAGTCTGCCTTAGGACCAAATCTTAATTCTCCACCTTGTAGCTACCTGTTGCCCTTCCCCCTCCGTTATGCTGTGTAAGGTTAAAAGGTGAACCGTAACTTAATTTCCAAAAGAAATGAGTCACCTTATGATACATGTAGGCAAGAAAGATGGAGGGGTAGGCCAAAAGACCAAGGGGGAAATCTGGATTGAACCTTATTAGGAATGTTTTGGCTTTCACAGAAAAGTGACCAGGATTTTTTATTAAGTCATGTCAAGAACATTTAACATTTCACTGTAACTGTTTAATGTTGTAAGTTTATACAGAAGTTCTCAGTATCTTCTTCTGGAAATAGATGTAAAAATAAAGTAGGTTGGTGTGCTGTTAATGATAACCACAACTACAGCAGCAAGCTACTTATTGTTTTATAGCTAACCCATTTCACCCTTAGTGGAGGCAAAGAAGTTGTAGTTATCATCTCAGCTGTCAAGTGTTATGGCAACAGTAGACAGCATCTCTTCATCACTCTGAAGCAAACTGATAGGTTTTATGGTATCATTTTGGCTTTTTCTTTGCAAAACCTCCACCAGGTTCATTATAAGACCTGATCCATCTTTTAGCCATTTTAACCCGTCCACATCCACGACTTCTTGTTTTCTTTGTTAGGTTCTCCTGCAGAGCTCTCCCCCAGCACTCTGTCTCCTGTCAATCACAGCATGGGTAAGTGTTGTTTTTAATGCTCTATTTAATCAGACTGACAACTGAATATATGAAATCTGACAAATTGGAGGGAAAATAAATTGACCACATTTAAAAACATGGGCTCTATGTTTTTAAATGTGGTTCTATGCCATGGAGACAAACTTCAACTTCAAGAATCTATGTAGTCTATTAAAAAAAACAAAAACAAATTATTCTTTTTTTTAACCCATAATGAAGAACATGTAAAGATGGATGGCTTTCAATCATACAGGATGAAAGATTAATGTTACAAACATTCATCACATGGAAAGCAACTCAAGAATGGAACTAGTTGAAGAAAAAAGTGCCTCAAAAAGACTAGATCTGATATGTACTATAGGTTTCACAGCACGCTGGTAAAGACCTCAGACGAGATTATGTCAAACTGTGAGACATTTGCTTAGACTTTAGTATGGATAACAAATCCATCAACAATAAAGCGGATAGACTATAATAATAATAATAATAGTGACATGGTGGTTTTGGAGGTGGGTTTGTAGTAACCTGACAGGCCAGATGGTTTCTTACAACCATCTAGGAAGTTATCCTTGGAAACTGCCTACAAAATGGCAGGTGCTTTCAAAAAATACTTGTGGTTGGCTGGTAAGCGGATAAACCATTTGTTTGTTACTGTGCATCAAGGACAAATTTCATCCAATCAGTGCCAGCGGAGTCTTCCGGTTGCCTGTCGGTAGAAGAGCAGACACACCTTTTGCACAGAGAAAAGTCTTCAGTGATGTTCTTTTCTCTTCTTCCAATGAAGAAATATTCTGTAATTGTTATATAATTGATGTTATAGCTCCATCTATGATAAACAACCTCTGATCACACCTAAAACACACCTGTAGCTGCCTGTATAGGACACCGATTGGTCCAACTAACTGTGGACGACCACAAGCCTGTAGCTTCAAGCCTAGCAAGTCATATTCTCTCACGATTGTGATTTTAGAAATCACATGAGACTCAAGCTGCTTTTGAAGAAAAAAGTTTTTAATATGGAGCGTGAGAGCGCATGTTGAATAGCTTTGTTGGAATAAACCTGACTCCATCTTTCCTGTAGACCTGCAGCCAGTGACTTACTCGGAGCCGGCCTTCTGGTGCTCTATAGCGTACTATGAGCTGAACCAGCGCGTCGGGGAGACATTTCACGCCTCTCAGCCCTCGTTGACGGTGGATGGATTCACAGATCCGTCGAACTCTGAACGTTTCTGCCTGGGCCTGCTGTCTAATGTTAACAGGAACGCCACTGTGGAGATGACTCGAAGGCACATAGGTATGGCAAAGCTTTGGGTATGTTAGCAGTATAAACGGTGTGTAATGAATGAGCAGTGTGTTGCAGTTTGTTTTAGCCTTCAGATTACCCCACTTCTCCTACCTTACATATTCATACAACTTGTTATCTCTGCGCTAATGGGTTCTGTCTGTGTTTACAGGAAGAGGAGTTAGACTCTACTATATTGGAGGGGAGGTGTTTGCTGAGTGCCTAAGTGATAGCGCCATCTTTGTCCAGAGTCCAAACTGCAACCAGCGGTATGGTTGGCATCCAGCAACAGTGTGTAAAATTCCTTCAGGTAAGATGCTAAGGATGCCTCTATGCGGTGATCTAAGAAATAAGACGATGAAGGTGCCTCTCTCTCTCTGAAAAGTCTGTAGCTTCCTGCTTTAAGGTGAAAACAGCAATTCCAGCCCCAATGCCACAGCTTCCATAGCAACCTCTAAAGTGCAGTCCACTTCTCAAAATGCTAATTTACAGTATGTCAGAATAGAAAGACATTTAAAGGAGTTCTGTGTGAAGATGAACAGAGGAATAAAAACTGCTAAATGAATTGAATCACTGATTGGGTGAACAGAACCACCACAAAAGGTCTGGGCAATAACTAATGATTAGCCACAGACACACAATAACAGGCCACTTCCAACCAAAGGCTTGTTGTGTTTAATCTTTTTTCCACTGGGGAAAACCCACAGCCCTGCTTTTCTTTGTCTTTTCAGGTTGTAATCTAAAAATCTTTAACAACCAGGAATTTGCAGCTCTGCTGGCTCAGTCAGTCAACCAGGGCTTTGAGGCCGTCTACCAGCTCACCAGGATGTGCACCATCCGCATGAGCTTTGTCAAAGGCTGGGGAGCTGAGTACAGGTGAGCACTGGTACAGAAACTGTGTTCAAATAAACGTATGCATTTGTAGCATGAAGAATCATGGAGTCTAGTCATAGTTGGTGCTAATTTAGTGACTTAACGTATGGAACTTTGATTTGAAACTTTAAGAGTTAATCTTACTGGAGCCTCATGCTGAACTTTAATGCACTCTGTGGTCCTTTGTGGGCCTTTTTACTGCAGAGTCGAGGATGAAAGTTTTGCTTTCTCAACAGTGAGGATGTTTCTGGTGACTAATTTATTTGTCAAACGTGAGAGGGGAAAAATTAGACTTGTCCAAAAGTGACCAAGAATTTATAGAACAGTTGAAATTGAGCACAAATTAATGGTTGAGGTTAAAGGTTTTCTGCACAGATATTGTGTATTTAAGAATCATTTGAAGCTTTTACTGACACCCTTCAATAACCAAATAGCATTTTAAATGTGTGGCACTTTGCAGAACTGAATGTGGTTATGCATTGTTTGACGGTTTACTCTGACACAGGCTACATGCAAGCATCAATTTTTCTAGAATAAAATACTGCAGAAATGCACTGGTTCTTAGACTGAACCATAGCAGCCATAGACAGGATATGGATCTGGCATTTTACACTTCGTTAATGATGAATAGTTACTTTAACCGACTATTTCTGTAGCTGACTAGCAAGGACAGCAACTTTTTTTTTTAAATGCACATAGCAGGTGTTTTCAGATGGTTAAATTCATTCCGGGAATGTTTGATGGATGGGGAGTGGGAGTCATCATTACAGATTTAGTTTCACACATTTCCTTCACGATAAATTTCAAGTAGAGAGCTACAAACCACAACATCCCCTTCCTGGCTACAGAAATACATGCTGCTCGTAACAAAGTTCATCCTAAAGCACCATAAGTCACATGTTGTGAGGCATGAAAAGACTACGTCAACTCATAAAAATATCTTTATTTTTCCAGGCGGCAGACTGTCACAAGCACTCCTTGCTGGATCGAGCTGCATTTGAACGGTCCCCTGCAGTGGCTGGACAAGGTTCTGACCCAGATGGGTTCCCCGTCTGCACGCTGCTCCAGTATGTCCTAAAACAGCTAAGGAAATGCCCAAAAAAAAAATGCCCATTACAAAGATCATTAAATTCTAAACTTGTGAGTCCTTTCATTAAAAAAGAAAAAAGGAAACCCCCACAGAATGATTTTTCTGTGACATACTTCATAGTATTTGTGGCCCAGTTCCACATCCCTCTTTTAACTTTACACACACACACAGATAAAGACTTTTGAGTAAAATAACAAAAGAATTGGCACTTTGTTACCCATCTACGTCATGCACCTTGTTAAAATTGTTTTTCCCCCAAATCCTTAATATTAGATCTATTTGTGGTACAAATAAAATGTATATTGGTTTTTAGTCTGGGAAGTAGGGGAGATACCAAAAATATCTGTGAATAGTTTCTCAGTATTGAAGATTGCTTGTATGAGTAACATGATTGGTTTTTTGTTTTGTTTTTTTTTTGTTTTTTTAATGCTAAACTTTTTTGTTTTAGCCCACCCCAAACATTGCTCTGAACTTCAGTTTACTTTTCTCTGGGAAACTTGGCCTCATCTTTTGTCAGGGGGAGGTGGCTCGGTGAAGACATGATGGCCTTGGTGGCCGTTCCCCTCTCAAGGAAACTCCACGTAGTGTTTTAAACATTTTTGATTGAATTGACTTAGCCAGAATACCCACCCACCCACACACACACACACACACACACACACACTTTTTTCTTTTCTTTTCTTTTTTTTTTTTTAACTCTTGACGGGTGTCGTTATAAGACATTCCTCTTAATGGACAAATAGGAGTGTTGGTTAAATAAATATTTCAAAAGCCCTTAACGAAGTGCAAACTCAGTCTGACAAGTGTTTATGATTTTGTCATTATATGGCACTCTTATGTGTCCTTGGTTTAGTTGACTTACATCCCCACTGAACAGCCTGGTATGGAAGCTGAAGAGGTGGTGGGCCAGGCTTTGCAGGGTGCATTGGGCAAGGACCAGAGAATATCAGCTGTTAATCAAAAAGCTTTGTTTTTGACAGACACTGGGAGTCCTGGGGCTCTCCAAGGTGACACACAGAACGGTTCACCGGGAGAATTTGAAGGTTTCAATGAATCCATTCTGTTTTTAGCCTATATCCCCATTGTTTTGCTACTTTTTTGTATTCATGTATTTTTATATATAAATATACTTAAAATTTCTGTCGTTCACTTTTTATTAAAATAATATTTTAAAGACCACAGTTGTTTCTAAAGTGACATGGAGGGTATGGATCATTCCTTCATTCCCCCCCCCCCAAAATTTCTAAGCAGCTCTTTGTCTTGGTTTAAACAAAGAAAAAAAATCACTGCCACACATGATGTGCAGCCTGTATCTATCCTTTGTCTCTTCTGAAGAAATCTGGTGCATTTAAAGTACACTAGCAACAGATTTGCCTGAAGCCTGAAAACAACTTTTCTATAATGGTTTGAATGATTCCAGAGGCATGTAAAACTTTGTAATGGCCATTTATTCATTCATCTCCACTTCCTTTTTCTTTGTTTTGTTTTGTTTGTTTTTTTTAAAAAAACACACGTGACCTCTTGTAGCCTTCTGGTGCTTCAGTCAAGCGGGTGACCCAGATATAATTGGCTTTCAAAATGTTACAGGAACATTGGAAGGAGAGTTTTTATGTTCTCCCGTGAGAAGAGCGAATGTGCCTGCACACTGGGACATTCTGTGTTGATGTTTGTATCATACTTGTTCTGTCTATAAAATACAGTATGTACAACAAGACTTACTAGCTTAAACTCATCACGTGGCTATTGCGAGTTTAACATGTCCCCACCCCTAAAATATGTTTACCATATGGCAGTAGTGATTGTACTTTAAGTGCACCTAGTGAAGTTTGGATTTGGGGAACTGAACCATGTGTCAGGGTCCAGTGTTGCATTGTTTTGACTTTGGCCTACAACATATGAATGTGAAAAAAATTACATTACAAAAACTGACGTGGACCAGACATGCATATACATATATACATAACAGTAGTACAGTATGTGTGTATTTAACGGTAATCTTTTTGCAAAGCAGTCAGTACAGTAGATGTGGCAGTTGTTTTACCAGTAGAGGGCGGTATTGATAGAGCAGTTCTTTTTTTCTGACCATAAGCTTCTCAGGCGTGCGCATATTATGCAGACTTCATAAAACACTAATAAAGATTTTTATTCTCATGATTCAGCCTCGTGTGTTTATTAAGTAGAGAAATTGTAAATCATAGATTTGGTATACAGGGTCCTTCTGTGTAACCTCAGATTCAAATATCAGAGATTTATGGTTACTAAAGGCAACTGATGATACCCTTTACCTTTAGGTGGTAGTGGAAAGTGGTACAACTCCTTAAGTAATGTGCTGATGTACAAATAAGTTTGCATGTACAGGGTATACATGAAAAAATAATACTACCTTGTTAACACATTACAAGTTATCCACTATGCCAGCGAAAACATTAGAACGATACAGCATCAGCAATGACATCCTGCATAAATAATGTGGCGTTTTGAGACTATTTTGCACATGATGCTTATTGATTAAATAATGGTTATTAAACTTTGACCTTGGTCGTAGTACTATTATACAGCTGTATCTTGCTTTGGTTAAGTTTTATATGAGTAAAGGGTACACGGTACAAGATAATTGCACTTCAGTACATGTGCGTGAAAAGCCAAATTTCAAAAAGTGGCCATGAGGTTTCTTCAGCTGCCTGCACATTCAGACACTCTTCTAAAAATGAATTTAATTGAAATGGTGTATATTAACCCAAACCACCCGAAAGCTAAAATAATATTCTCACAGAAAGCCCGAGTTACTACTAATGCAAGGAAAGGCTTTTTGTGAGCCTTTCCAGTTACTACGCGAGCGCTCTGGATTGGATGCGCTCTGCCTACTCTCTACCAATCAGAGCAGAGCGGCCCGCCCACTCCGCCTCCGGATGTAAATAGTGTCAGATACAGCTAACATACGGCTAGCTACCTGTCAGGACAACATGGCATTTACCTTATATTCTCTTATTCAAGCAGCGATTTTGTGTGTCAATGCTGTCGCTGTACTACACGAAGAAAGGTTTCTAAGTAAAAGTAAGTGTCTGAGGTTAAAATGTTCAGCGCTCCACAGCTCATTTATTCATTTGAAATTGGCTTAGCCGTTAGAGTGGCTAATGCTAAGTAGATAGCCAAGCAGAACAATTTAATGTCATAAAAGTTTGTTTTAACTTTATTTAAAGTTGCGACACCATCCTCTATCTGTTTGATAGGACGGCTTTATATTGTTTTAATATCGTTGTATTTTTATACTTTTAAAAGCGTTTTCACAAGTTTATTAATAAAACTAAAGGACAACAAGTAGGCATGCTAGGCTGCGGAGTTTACACACCGCTATAGCAACAAAAACAGCTGAACCTGAAACGGTTCCGTGTCTGTGTTCGTTTTTAACCGTCTTCAGTTGGCTGGGGAGTGGACCAGAGTGCCGGAGGATTTGGCGATGAACCAGGCATCAAAGTGCAGCTAATGAACCTTATCCGCTCCGTCAGGACCGTGATGAGAGGTGGGTGTTCACTCCACACAGCCACAGCATCTTTTACAGAAAATTCGCTTCTCTTGGCTCATACATGTCATGTATTGGTGTGTTGTGTTGCCCTGCAGTGCCGCTGATCGCAGTGAATTCAGTCTGCATCGTGCTGCTGCTTCTTTTTGGATGACGAGTCTTGAGAACATCTCCATCACCTCAGGAACCACTGAAGAAACTTTAACACAGACTGTCCCCTTCGGTCCGAATATGAATGTTATGTTGTATATTTCTACACAAGGTCTGCTTCTGCTAACAGTTTGCAGCCAATTAGGATGACTGCTTCCTTATCTTTTGAATAACACGGTGAAAGCTTGAATAGTTTGCCCTTCTTGCCAAAAAAAAAAAAAAAAAAATGAAGAGAACAAAAAAAAAAAAAAAAGATGAAAAAGAGATGATTTGGTGTGGCTCTCTGAACAGGATAAGGATGGATGTCAGCCTGGTGTTTACAGGAGGGCGTAACTTGTGATGACAGGGTGTGTGGAGTCAAGTGTTATCCTCCCCCCCTCCGCCCCACCCACATCTCCATCTCCACTCACACCAAATGCCTAAAATTGCAGCCCCATTCTTGCACTTAAAATTCTAAAACATGCATACCTTACACTTACAAATGCAGGGATATGCAATACAGACACCTCCACAAAGACATAGAAAAACAGGAAATTACCTTAACAATACATAGGTGTGTATATCTAAATATATGTATGCAGACACTCTGTCACACACCTATACACACCTCCATCATGCCCATCCACACTGAATGCACCCAGGTTAATGATTTTTTTTCTAAATTATATCCTTTCAACAACTCAGGTTTTCTGAGAAGATGGAGTGAGTGATAAAACAAGAGAAAAGTGAGAGATCAGAATAAATGGCTGACAGTGATTGCTAACAGCACATGAAGTCACTCTGAGGAAAGAAAGCAGCAAAGAAAGAGGAAAAAAGAGAGGAAAGGAGGAATGGGGGGGGGATGCACATCAAACACCTATAAACCCTTTGCCTGAAATAGAGACAAAGTTAGAGTGAAGGTGTTTGGGTATTAAGTGCAACTTTCTGAAGGAACTAAAGTTTTTGTTGTTGTTTTTTTTTTTAGTTTTTTTTTAAAATGTTTGTCAGTGTGAATTTCTGCATTTGCGAGCGAGCCAGTTAGAATTAAAGAGCTTGACAGAGACAGAGGGACTGTGAAAACGAGTCAGCTCATGGAGAGATGAGGGTTTTCATGCAAATATAACATTTGGGACGGTAGCACGCTCTGCCATTTGCATACTCATTCACCCCGGCTTGTTTATAAGTGAATAAATCCAGCGCTGCTTAGAGTACAACAGCTGCTGCTGGGCCACTCACAGCAGCAGTCATTCATATACTCATATACACACACTCAGATGGCATACAGGTCCCAGCTGCACCCTTGGCATTACTATGCCACCATACTTCCTCATGTGTGCGTGTACGCAAAGGCATTAATACTCATTAACGTATCCATGTGCTGCTTCGACAGGCTGCCTTCTGAATCTTTCTTTTTGAGAGCATTTATAACTACATGTGCTCACCAGTGCTTGTGTTTGCTTTTGTATATTTTGTGTATGCGCATGCTCAAAAGCCATACCTCTGAGGTGTTGACTCGTCCCTCCTGGAAGGAGCAGTCGCTGGCATCCTGCGTGCACATGTGGCGATATTTGCACCAGTGACAGGGGAAGTTTCCATTGACACAGGACAGGCACCTGGAGCAAGTGAGAACGGGAGAGAAAGAGACTGAGGTTTACATTTTTCATTTCACCTCTGTCCTGTTGTGTCTACATCCTTGAAGTGTTTTTGATGAAGTCTGAGTTTTCCTTTCCTGTTTTTTTTTTAGTGGCTATGACTAACAAGAAACCAAAAAAAGTAAGTATCAACAACTAAAACACACACACCCCCCACCCCCCAAAAAAACAAAAAAAAACCCACCCAAAGCTTGAAAATTGAAGCTTGAAAAATGCTGAAATTATTTTCACTTACGGGTTGCCGCCCCATTAATTAATGTATAGGAACGTTTTTTCCTATACATTTCCTAGCTTTTTAACAAACTATATTTTCAACTGACAATTTTCAGTAGTGAAGCATGATGCAACACTTCAGTCAAGCTGGTGAATAGGCTAAGTATTACTCCCTGTGCTAATCTCATGTTGATTAGGTTCAAAAATGGATATTTACAGCAATGTGACAGACTTGCAATTATGAACTTGCCGTGAACAGGCAAGAACTGGGAGAAACCAAGGCCAGAGGCAAGTAACTGGGGTGCGAAGTGAGGAAAACCAGAGAAAAACTAGTGCAAATCAGTGTCACTGTTGTCTAGCAACACCTTATACTTTGCTTTGTCACAACACCATGTTGCCAATTTACGTTTAAGGATAATTGTACACCACCAGTAAGACTAATTATACTTTTACACTACTATTTCTAAAGATGCACAAGGATAAGTAAAAATTTGCCCTGACAGATAGATGCTAGTTCCACGCTGCATTCACAGTATTCCCTTGGCGAGAGAGTGATAGACTAATGGCAGAGAAACAGAACTGCCTTTGTTGTTTGTTTCAGATGCTGAAGTCTTTTAGCACATCATTTGCCCAAAACACACCAAAAAGCATACACTTTTCTTTTCCCCGAAAACTGAAGACTTGACGTAATGACATCTTGCTTGGTGCATACATTTTGTAATTCAATTACAAACTGAATTTCTAGGATGAAAAATATTGAAATTCTAACTAACAGTAGCAAAAAACACTACCAGTTATGTGACACTGTCTGGAGCACATTTTAGAAGATTTGCTCCACACGGTGTCACAGTGTGACAGTGTCTTCTTGTTCTGAGTTGGGAAATTCTTCTCTAAAGACATATTTTTTTGTCCCATGTTTGGTATCTTTGGTATAGAGCTCGGGATCGTGACGTCTCCAACACAATGCATTATGGGACCGCTGTTCACACAAGTCCGAGTTGTATACATTGAATATATGGAGACAGAGGTTGCTTTTTGGTTTTAAAGTTAAATTGTGGGCATCTAAAACTCATAAGAATGGTGAGTTGCTGTGTCAACAGAACTGTACACATGACTGAAATGGAAGCACTTTACAGAATGGAGTGAGATTTTCGTGCTTCCCAGCTTAGAAGCACGAAGCCAACAACACATGGCTTGGGTAGCAGCTCTAGGAAGGAAAAACGTCATCTTCAACAAAATTTGCTGTTGCTATGTTACACACTTTAGATGTGGCAGTTATCTGTAGGTTAACGGCAACATAGGTAGAATCACAGAAAATCTTTATGCTTTTGTTTTGGAAAAAAACAAAAAAAGACAAAAACCTTCGTTATGCCTCGGGCACACAGAAGTCGTTGTGGATACCTCTGACCGGCATCAACGCAGAGCAAAGAGCTCCTGCACCTGCTGCTGCACTAGAACACGAAGTGGTGTAATGAAACACTGTGCCATAATAAATGACATGAGACTACTTCACGTCTGAAAGACTTTTATTTTTAGACTTCATAGTAAAGTTTAGTGCAACTGCGAGGTAGAACATGTAAGGATATTATTACAGCACAATATTAAATACCAAGTAAAACTTTTTGCTTTATAGGTATGAAAAAATACAAACTGAAATGCAAAATTGCAGGAGATGCAAAAATGTTTATCTGCATGTATTAGAGTCCCCAAAATGTCGGGGAAGATGAGCATTGGTGGTTTCTAAAAATAAAGTGACCATTCTTTGTGTTCATGTGGATCAAGCACTCCTATTAGCATTATTTTCTCCTAATAACACTTCTTTGCCTCGTTGTTTAGCTTCTCTTTGTATCGCATTGTGCTGCTGATCTTCTCACGGCTCATTTGGGTATTTTTCAGCATTCGTTAATGTGTTTTCCTCCTTATTACCATCTGCGTCCATCTTTGTTTTGGTTTTGTGTGAACAACAACATGGCGGTGACTACCCAGAATTCCCGAGCTCTATTCTGGTTTGGGGAAAAAAACCCTCAATTGAAGTCAAGTTCTGTTAGAAAATTAACCTACGAGTTCTCCCTTAAAAACAAACAAACAAAAAAAACAACAACAACCATACAAAAAATTATAAAATACTATACTGTACTTTTCTTATCCAACTTCATGTCTTCTTCATGTAGCATAAGAAACATATACCAGGCATTTATTGTCCTTTAATGTCAATCATTCATCCATTTTCTTTAACAGTTGTGGCCAATGCCAATCATATTTAATATAAAAACATAGTACTATGCAAAAGTCTTGATTCACCACTAATTTCTTTCTATTTTGCTAGGAAAATGGGAAATAGGTGCAGCGATTTATTGAAATGTGCAAACATACATGGAAATACAGTATGATAGACAAAAACAATACAATTCTAATGTGAACAGTAGATGGATCAACTGAAGGGCCAGATGCATCTCTCAGGTCCTGTGTCAGGTCTTTGGTGGATTTTTTCCTACTTCTTAAGGACATCGCTTTTAGATAATGTGATTTTTTTTTTTTTTTTAGGCCTGCCACTTTTGTCCTCCACTTGTTTCCTCAAATTTTTTGAGGACACACAGCACACCATGCTGAGATACAGTATGTCACGTTTTTGGCTAATGCCTCTTTGGGAATCACCTTGTTGGTGCAAAAATACTATTTTCTGCTAGTCAAAATGTGTTATCTTTGGCATTTATCATAGATACAACTGTAGAAATTGGAGCAAATTATGTGTTTTTGTGACAGGCTGCTGGCAACCAAGTGCCAAAAGACACAATTTAAAACTGTTTTTTGGTAAGTTGTCTGTTATGTGTAGACACAACACTGAAAATGAGTGAAAAAGCAGCCAATGTCCAAAGAAAAACTTTGAAAGACCTTCAGAAAGCCTGGAGAACTATTGCTCAAGAGTGGCTCATCAATCATTTCAATATTGGTAATTTTAAGTATCATAAAATGCACTAAAGGAAACACAGCTACAATGACCTGCATTCCTTATAGATTATGGACAATATGTCAATATGTGTTCAGAGTGAACAGTTGCCAAGTGAAATACTGGAAGAATGGAAACATACATCAACAGTAGACCTTCACTGGGGGGGCATGCGTATCACACAGTGGCAGGCCAAGCACAGACATGCATCAGCATAGTCGCACAGCATCACACGTTTATGGTCAAATCTCCAAGAATTATGTAGGAAGGACAAATGTAACTGCAGCCTCGTGCATTAAGACTTTATTCCAGCTGTCAGCAATGCCAAGGCGGTTGCTGAAAACAGCCGGGAGAGAGCAGGAAGGAATCCTTGGTGATCCACTCCTCCCTTCGTATTCTCCATGCTTGGAGGCTTAAAGTGAACTAAGCTGGCAGACTAAGATAAGCCAGTTTTTATAAAACTTTTTTTTCATTCCTTCAGAGTTGAGGAAGAAAAATGAATATATACGCATTCAAACATGGATTACCAGACAAAAACAAGGCTATCATGACCACCACAAAGAAGCAGTGGAAGGGAAAAATGCTACGGCTAGTTCCAATTTTTTTATGTTGTTAATATGAGAAGTTTTCACAGTTGTTCAATAGCTGATAGTATAACAAAACTTTCTTGCTCAAAGTCTCTGCTTGATCACTTTCCTCAAGTGATTTCACATCAGCGGTGTATTAAATTACACTCTGCTTTCTGCCAATCATCTGACACCCACAGGAGCAAACAGAAAGTATTCACTTCATAAACTTTGTCATGTAGCTCAGAGAACACTTAGATTCAAGCTTAATGGGGACAGACTGACAGAAGTAGATATGTTCAGTAAATCCAAAAAAACATTTTTTTTTTCCAGTTAAAACAAGTCATAGCTTTGTAGTCTTTACACCACTTCTAAACTAAATGTCACTTAACTGGTTTAAGAAAAGCAAGCTCTAATTACATGTTCTGTCAGTCCTCTCTCCCATATACTGTCACTGTACTCAATCAGGCCTCCTACAACACCCACATCCACCCGAGGAACTGGCTGGGAACCTGCGGGGTTTTTCTTTCATCCAGCATCCAGTTATTACTGCCACCTTCTACTAAACTGTGAGGTGAGCTTCTTGATAGCAGTGTTTTTAAGCCTGTTTTAGCTTCCTGTTTTGGCTTCGTGACACAAAGGCCAAGATATTTTCCTCAGGAAATGGTAGAGCCCAAACAGAGATAAAAGAAGATAAAATATTTGACTTTCATTTGTTAGTTAAATACTACTATATATTTTTTAACGGGAGCTTGAGTGCAGTGAATCTTTTATGGCACTGTCAAAGCCAAAATTTGGGAAATGTGTAAGTTACCAACACAGATCATACTAAGTGTATTACACAGGCATATAGGCAAAATTCATGTTATATTACCTTAAACAAATGTACAAGTTGATACCCTATCAATGACCCTATACCCCAATGAAGCCCTGTCAAGTAGGGCTGTTCTTAGAGCAGAAAAGCACTGGACAAGAAAGAAAAAAAAGAGCTTTCCTTTGGCTGGAAAAGGCTTCAAGAGAAATCTTCAGTAATGAAGTCAAAGGAAAAATAAATCACAACACCACCTCCCCAGTTTGACTGACAAGTGATCTCTGATAAGTCTAGTTCAAGAACACCAAAGTAATGAGCCACCACATGGGGCTTAAAACCAGGTCCTCCAAACTGAAGGACAATTGCTCAGCTGACAATGCCACCCTGCTGCCGGAAACACTGACTTTAAATTGGATCTCAGCTTAATCCTCTTGCTGTCTTTGTGCCTCTGTCCTTGGTTTTTCTGATTTTCGAGGGTTAACTCCTAAATCGCCCGCACTGGAGTACCAGAGTGTTGGCAGAGGTTTCATATAGCCAGAGATAAGCTAGTGAGACTAGACTGAACTGCGGCGTTAGGTTTTTAATCAATGCCAGTGGATTTCCATGGGGAGAAGGGTGGACTGAGGTTATGCTAACAGCCTGATGTTTGTTAACAGAGCTGGTGAGCCAGTTCCTCCTCACTATTAACTCCAGGGTTTATTGATTTCCCGTTGCAGGGTTGTGTGCATGCACATTCACAGGCACGGGTATGAGTGCTCACGACTACAACAACACACACCCACGGCCTGAGACAAACTTATACACACAAGTCGTCACCCATGTTGACATCGAGGCATTCCTCTGGGTCATCTGGGCAGTGGAGACTTGTGCTACAGTAGAGCTGTCAATGCCTGGACAACTGGCTTGGGTAAGTGGCTCCGCTGCTGCAATGTAGTCAATAAAATCCCCTGCTATTTAACAAGGCCTAGCAACAGCGCTGGGTCAAACGCCTTTTCATCTTCTCCAAGCTTTTGTTCTAGCGAGGACGGATCGATGGAACAAAGCTGTTGATATGCGTTCAATGGCCTCGCACAAGCATATATGAAAGGAGTGAATGATCATATCCTCATTTAATTCTGGTCAATGAGGATAAAGTCACAGATAAAGCTGCAATTCTATCTTAATTAGTAGGGTATTCTTTTATCTATCACCAAAACATGTCAGTATGTGCCGACCCAAATGAAAAAGGCCAGTGACCCAGTTTGAGGCACAAAGCTTAAAGCTTCAATGCTCAAATCAGTATTTGAAGCAGCTATAGGCATGTCATGATTTTGATTTAGAACTTCTGATTGGGTTTGATAACATACAGTATCTCGCAGATATCTGCCAGTGTTTAATGTGTATAGCGCTTAGAACCCAGAGAATGCCGGCTGTGATATCTGATCTATAAATAGGCCTCTTTGTGTTTTATCCAATAAAGCTCCAAAGTGAGCGGCAATAAAATGATGCATACATCATTAAGTTATACAGCACGGGAGCCAAATGAGAAGTTTAGATTCTCAACAGGGGACCCAGACTCATTATACAATATTACTGCATCTTGTCATGGCAATGTCCAAAAGCAGTAAGCCTGTGAGTCTCAACCCCCAGTTTAATTAAACCAGGTCACATTCACTTAAAAATTGGACCAACAACTGTTGTCTTAATAACAACAATGACTGATTTAATTGCAGAAAAGTTTGACTCGAAACTCGTTTCCACAAGCTGAGTAGGAAAGTTACTAGTGGATCAAGAGCGGGGTGACAGGGAATGGTGGGCCTCAAAATGAGAGCCCTTTCTGGGGTTTGGAGTGTGGGCCAGTCCCCTCCCTGGAGTGCTTCTTTTCACTGCATAGATTTCAGCCCTTTCATATTGTAATGGTCACGGTGGCCCGAGGCTGTGGCGCTAACCTTTTAGCTGTGTGGGATACATTATTCCTGACACAATGGGCACGATTTCTGTTTAGTTCGCCATCACTCTGCTTTATCTCTCTTTTTCTCTTCAAGACTCCTTTTGGGTTGTCGTTTCCCCTCTCCAGCTCTCAGGGAATGTGAATTTTCTTACATGCCCCCCGCCCCAAACGATTCTCCCACCTGTTTGTTTCTATTCCTCTCTTTAAAGATACATTATTCCTCCTCCCGCAAGCTCAATTAAACTATTCCAAACCTCTTTTTTAATGCAAATTTCTAATATTGTATATGTAAATAGCTCACAGCGTAATTTGCCTGTGCCAAGTCTGTGCCTTCTGTCTGTGTGTGCTCCCTCTGACTGTGCGTGCACCTGTTTGTGTGTTTGCACGAGTATTTGCACTGCTGGTGAAGCTGCTGCCACGTCCAACTTTGAGTGTGCTGTGGAAGGTTGCGTGAAGTTGCGCACGAGCCCGTCTGGGCGCTTGCCTGCAGGCGGCTCTGCTTGTGCATCTGTGCTGATACAGTACCTCTGTGTGTTTGCTGTTGTGCGTCTGTGCTATGCTTTCATCCGCCCACCACGCCCACAAGGATAACTCCATTACCGGCTGCTGAACGGCGCGACTTCTTAGCCCAGCTCCCTACAGGCGGGGGTCAAAGATTTTGAGGTGAAAGGTGAAGAGGGGAGGGGGGAGTGTTGTATAATATGTGGGTTTGTGTTACAGCTGCAGTGGTAATAACAGCACTGTAGTTTTTTGTTTCTTGTATTTTTTTTTTTACAGTCCAGCAGAGTCCTGAGGGGGCCTGCAAAGCCAACATCAAAGGCTCAAACAGCAGCATGCCTGTTTATGCAGCAAAGAGAGCACGACTAGGTGGGCTAGTTAATCAGGGGTACGCAGCATAAACACACACCCACACACACACATTAGTAAACATGTCCTGCATGCATACAAATATGCATAAATAGGCACTCTGGTGCTCTTTTTGCAGTTACTTTGACACATCCCGCATGCTATTTAACAAACGGAAAAACGACACACGCACACGTTCACAAAAAAAAATGAATCAAAGCCATTGAAGTAGGCCTGGAGGCCCTGAGAAGTGGCCCAGGTGAGCGCTCTCTCCAAGCCCACTCCATTATGACCATCTCCACACAGACACCCCAGCTAGAGCTAATTAGCGCCCTATTACTATGCAGATATATGCAGGGCCAAGAGCACAGTGCAAGCAATAAATGGGTTTGATGAACAAGAGAGAGAGAGAGAGGCAAGAAATGGGAGGTGTGGAGGGGGCAAAGAGGTGTTGGGGCCAGGCGACAGAGTAGATGGGTAAAGTGAGGAATGGGAGAAGACAAGTCAATAGGCAGACAAGAGGAAAGTGGGATGACAGGAAAGGAAAAGAGGGCTGTATGCTGCAGTGAGTGAGGGTAGGGTGGTAGCGGGACAAGTACACTCTTTATTAAAAGTTGCTTATAATGCTGGTGATTCAGGAATTAAAAGATGCTAAGTGGTAGTTTCAAGCTGGGATTTTGCACAGACTAAGCCAATATTAAGCCTTTTTTTAAATTTGTTATCGTTCGACAGCCACATAGTGTAAAAATGACGACTCTGTACACATATTTACATGTAAGAAGCATCTTCAGGATGCCCCTTATTCTTATTTTAGGATACTAAAAGCATGTAAACATTGAGAGAGGAAGTGATACTGCTATCGGTCTATGCTTGGCAAGAGAAACGATAAATCCACTTTAAGTATACTGCAGATGCTTTTTCGTTTCAGGTCTATTGACACAAAGTGCAGATACGTAAAATCGAGATGTGAGTCTGTGCCAGGCGGAAGAGACTGGAGTGAGAGAAAGAGAGGAGGAGTGTGCGGAACTCCAAGCAGTGAATCCCACTCAGTGACTTCAGGGGAGCAGCCAAGAGTCATTTAGCAAATGACATTTTATTTATTTTCATTTAACCTTTATTTAACAAGGCAGGACAATTAGGAACACACTCTTCATTCATTATCACGCTGATATCTCAGTGCTCTGTCACTCTGTCTAATGCCCCCACCCCCTTCTCTGTGCAAGCAAATGAAGATCTGGTGTGAAAAGACAAAAAGTCGCAATTGAGGCTAAACAAACTGAGAAAACTATTTTTTGGACCAACGTTGCAACTTAAAAGTCTCAGCCTGCATTTGTGGTGTTTCAAACCAGCATGATCACACTGTTGAGATCCTGCCCATGCTGGCCCAGTGAGGAGTGCCATGTAGAAGTTTTTCATAGAAATTTAGTCACTGACTTCTATTAACAGTAGTTAACAGTTAGCTGTCAAAGTGATGACACATTTAGAAATTGGTGTATTATGGAAGGTAGCAAGTTCTAGCAGGCTTAGCTAGCTTTATCAACAATGAACTTCAAGACAAAACAGCTTCACAACCGGTGGTATTCTTTATAGAAGCTTTTAAATTATTGGTTTAAAAACAATAAGATGATCTACGTATAAATTGAGAATCTGACAGCCTTCTCCTTTACCTGGCAGCTCTTGTTTGACTAAATGCACTTAAAAGCTAGAAAGCTAGCCGCTAACATTTCTTTAAAGGTTGACCACTGTATTAATCTTTTTGAAAAGCATAAAGCTGGGTTTATCAAACTTCAAAGATTTTAACAACAAAACAACAATAAGTAGACGACAGCAAAGAAAAGCGCTTCAATTTGCAGTTTGGCTAACAGAACTAACATTAATCAAAACACTCTATTGAGGTTTTGCCATCATGTGACCGTTAACCACGTGAGGTTAACTTTTCTGCCATTTTGGATGTGTGACAATTTAGGATCAAGTGAATAAGTCCCCAGTCACACAGGCCTAGATACTGGGCAGCGACCCCCTGGTAACCACCTGTTGCTCGCGTCAAATGTGTATTCCCAAACCGGTTGGCGAAATCCTCCTTGTGATTGCTTTGATCGTTAGCAGATTGCTGCAGTGGCCCGTAGTTTGTATGGAACATGCCAACTTGTCTGCAAACATTTGCCAACTACTCTCTGAGCGGTAGTCAAACTGAGAAAACTGAAAAGTGAGATACAAACTGAAAACAGAGACCACGTTTTTTTTCAAAATAATATTTTTTTTTGAAACATGTGCGGAGGCACAACTTTTACTTTGAAGGCAAACATTCTCCCTTTCTGGTTTGCATCGCACTTTTTCAAGTTTTACTACCACTCGGCTAGTAGTTAGCAAGTGTTTGAAGACAAGTTGGCGTCTTCCATGCAAACTACAGGCAACTGTAGCAATCTGCTAGCGATCAAAGTAATCACATGGAGGTTTTTGGTATAGCACCCTCTTTGCGATTTCACCTGGGGACTGCCAGCAACCTCCAGGAACCATTCATCAACCAGTAAGAGAATACATTTTCCCTTTGCGACCAGTGGTTGTATCACATCTAATATGGCAGACAACTCTGGGTCAATGTGTGCATAACGTGACATGAAAAACCTCTACAGCCTTATACCTTTATATCATATTGTTACTACTGTAGCTAATCTGGGTTCTTGCAATTTTGAAAGCTATATTCTTTCTACATTCTTCAGTCAGCTATAACATAATAAAACTCATAATTCATCAGCTGAAGTAATGTTTAGAGTAGAAACACAATTCATAACTGAGTTGCTCTCTACAAATTTGAATGTTGTTTCCTACAGAAAGACTGTTCATTAGCCTCTCCATTTCCTCCCCTGCTCTTCTGTCTTAAGCAACAGATTTCAGCATGCATACAGAAAAAAAATCATGAGTAAACTGCTTTCAAAACAGTGTTAAATAGTCTATCAGTATTCCTATACTTAAATTAGGGATAATTCATTTCCTAGGAACACAAGTGACGTGTTTCAGCCTCCCAAGCTTGGCTGCTCTTCTAAGTCTTACGTGGTTAAGAATTGATTTATTATTTCACTCACCAGTAGTCCCTTCATTGCTTCAGATTTAATTAACTAATTGATTTGTAAAAAGCTTGAATACATTGAATAGTGAATTAGCAAAAGTTGCATGCTTTTCTCTTTATTCCCTATTAAACCAATTATTTGCACCTGCAAATAAGCAGCAGTATTTTAGCGCTTTCTTTCCTTTTGGAACTACAGTCAATCTGCTTTTCAGCAGTATGCATCTGGCTGGTTGTGTAATATCAATATATGGCTATCTGAAACACCATTAAGGCTGTTTAACAGAAATCTGCTATATACACTGATTCTTTTTCCCCTTTCTGTTCCCAGCCTACTTAGCAAGAAACTCTCAACTTACGACTGGTGGACGCTGCAGTTGTAGAAGACAAAATCCACACTGGCAAACTTCTTTCCAGTTTCCTTCGACTTCAGATGCAACTTTATTATGCGTCTGTCACCTACAAAGACATACACACACAACATATACATTATATATTATTAGTGTTTTTCTCCATAGCAAGTGTCAAGTGGGCCAGATCAGTAAAAACCATTGCATAAAAACCCATCCAAATAAATAAATAAATAAATACCCTTTCTTTTAATGTAAGGAAGGTGTGCATTAAAATTTAAAGATCACAGATCAGTGGAGATCAAGAAGTACTCTTCCACACACTAATGCTGGCATCATCACACTAGGAATGGCAGAGCATTTTATTGGAAAATTGGAATTATTAATGCCTTCTTTGCAATCTTCAAACCAGTGGGTATGATTGGACCCTTTGGTGAGTCAGTTCTGCCCCCTGGGCTGTATATTTGACATCCCGCACTATACTCTGCCTATTTCCATAGTCCATGTATCACATACAGTTAGTATGTAGAAAATATTTCATGACCCCAGGATCAAGCCCAATCATAGTCAATGTACACTATATTGCCAAAAGTACTTGCTCGCCTGCCTTCACATGCATATGAACTTAATCCACAGGGTTTAATATGATGTCGGCCCACCCTTTGCAGCTAGAACAGCTTCAACTCTTCTGGGAAGGCTTTCCACAAGGTTTAGTGTGTTTATGGGAATTTTTGACCATTTTTCCAGAAGCACATTTGTGAGGTCAGACACTGATGTTGGACGAGAAGACCTGGCTCACAGTCTCTGCTCTAATTCATCCCAAAGGTGTTCTATCGGGTTGAGGTCAGGACTCTGTGCAGGCCAGTCAAGTTTGGAGTGAGGATGTTGAGGACACAAGAGGACAGCAGGGTGTTCTCAGCTGATAAGGCCTGGGGGGGGGGCTGGTAGGTGAGGCAATACTGTGTGCTGCCATTATAGGTGGAGAAAAAGAAGGCGGCTCCAGAGAGGGGGTGTGAGATGTAAACAGGCAGTCACCTGGAGCAGACTGGACAGTGTCGTGCATGTTAGCTGCTAGGATTCGGCTACTGAACCAGTTGGGGTGGACTCAATGGGTCCTAAAAAGGGAGGAACTATTCTGAAAAAAAATTAAAATTGTCAATAAAGCCTAAGTTAAGTCAAACCTAAGTTAAAAGCTGTACAGGTGCTCTGGAGCAAAGTGTGGAGGCTAAGATGTCTGCTAAAATGCCCTGAGATGTGGTTCAGTGTTAGCAGTGAGCTGCTAATAACAACAGACCTCCCACACTCTGGCAACAGTCATAGTTTTTACACATGTACAAGTATATTATTTGAAAAAGTCTTCTGTGTTAAAAATGCATCTTTTCTTCTTTCATTGATTGAAATGCAAGTGGTAACCTTCAGGCCTGAAGAATAAAGCCAACTCAACTTGAAGGGAAAGGAGCTAAAACAGCTCGTTTCAGACAGAGGGGCTGCATCAAGGTCCAGTATCAGATAAATAAGGATTATTTTGAATTGTGAATCATGCAAAGCTACTAGAAGAGTCCAAGAATACAAATATGGAGCTGGATGAGCAGAATAGGTCGACTTAAATAAACGCACCTGTAACATGCAGGTGGGACTGCTAGCAGTGATCATGCTATGGATTGTACTTTCTTTAGTTCCACTGTGAAATGTCTGAGGGCAGTATGAAATGGATAAATGTAGTGCAACAGCCAGTGAAGTGAATCAGGGGAGATTTCAGAAGAAGCTCGTCTTAGTGCAACAACAGATGAGCTATGATGACTGAACACCCATGAGGTAAAAAGCTTCCTGATGATTTCAGTGTTATTCAGCATACATTCATTTAATGTAAGTCCTTGTTCTTCTTTTTCGCCGCCTTCTTCGCCACAGCAAATCATCCATCTCCATCTCACCGTATCCCAGCATCCTCCTGTCACACCAACCCTCTGCATGTCCTCCTTCACTGTGAACCCTCTCTGTGGTCTTCCCCTTTTCCTCCTGCCTGGCAGCTATCAGTATTATCTTTTGGACATTATTATTATTTATTATTATTATTATTTCACTTTCATTTGGGGGAAGAAAAAAAAGGTTTTGTCTATGGGACCCCAGCTGCCTGATAAACTGATGAATTTGATCTGTACTGAGAGAGCTGAATTCATGACACACATCAAACACTCCAAATGTTGCCTGTTTGGGTGCTTCAGAAACAGCCTTTGGCAACTTCAAGATTGATAAAAGGCTCATCCACACGATGACAGCTTCTAAAGCAGCTTCATTAGCCTGGTGTACTCACACTATGTGATCTGTACCATGCTCAAACCCGTTGGATCCCCAAAGTCAAGTTAATTTGACTAGTCTGATTGTTGTATATTACGCCCGGGCACAAAACTCCAACACTTCTTCAACAACAGCTGCCTGTGTGATAATCAGTGTGCTAAGTAAATAAATCTACACAGCCTGTGAGGACAGCATGTCAGCACTTCCACAGTTAAGTCACAAAATGCATAAAATCACACAACTCATTGTGCTCTGCAGGATCGAGAGAGAGAGCGAGCAAGATGGAGGAGTCGAGATGCTGAGACAAACTGAAGCATGCTCGTGCTGGGTCACTGGGGCAAATCGTGCGTGGGCTCGGCAAATTGCTTATTGTATTTGTTTGTTCTTTCTGAGCAGCCATAATTATATTAAGAGTCCTCTGCAGCTCTTCATTTATCCAGCCGGGCTTTGTGCTGTTAGTTATTACTGTCACCTGCAGTATGTAAAACTAATGTGCTGACAGGGTTCTGCTAAAAATAAGCATAACTTCACAGTGAGAGCTCATTCTTCACCTTGGAAGGAGCACTTGGCCAAACAATCACTTCACTTAAGTTTAATTAGCAGTTGGATTTTCTTCTCAGTAGATGCTGTTTGCTTTCTTATGGAACCGTGAATGTTTGTCATAAAAGATTTCTTACCTTGAAAAGTCTTTGTATAAAAATAGGCTGCTGCTTGTTCCAAGCATCGTGGAGAACTTGTCTCTCTGTCTTCTGTCTCTTTGTGTAAATGTAAATGCATCTTTCAGGCTCCAAAGTGAAAATGAAAGACTGGAAGCATAAAAACACAGAAGCCATTAAACCAACCTGCATTTGGCTATTCAACATTGTTTGGTTTTTAAGTTAATTGGTTATGTTAATAACTAAAAAGAAGGTATGGCCATAAAATCTGTGCTTATATTTGCCACTTTACACTAAATAAAAGGACATTTTGATCGATTTTCTGCTTTGGATAGATGTGTGATCATAAGCACCTCAGGTATTTACCTTTTCCTTGTCTATGGCAAAATATACTGAAAATATCTGAAGTAAAAGTGGTGATTGTGCAGTAAAATCTCCCCCTGTACCTACAGTATACAGTCCTGTTTTGTGTTCCCTGGATTTTTTTCTCTTTTGTATTCTGTGGAATTTTTTCTTTGTTAAACTTGCCTTAATGTCCTGCTTTTGCATGGTCTCCACACCACCACCTGATGACACCACTGTGTTTATTTGAAATGTTTTACTTCTTTTATCATCACGTACAGTGATGCAGCGGTCTTTTACATTTGTTGAATGTATGAACTTCCATAAAGAGCCTTGACATGAATCAGCAGTCAAGTGTCAGACTCTGACAGATGCTCTCAGGAGTTTATATTCTTCATAATCACTGCTATCAAGATATTTGAGGTTAATATTTCAAAGTTGTGCTTGAAGTAGTCCCTTTACAGGAGAGCACGGGGGGCGGGGGCTTCACATGAGACACATTTCTACCACTTCCGGAGTCCACACAGACTCTTTCCTGCGGGTTAAAGATCAAACCTCACACCTACACAAGTAATTTCACCGGAAAGCTTGAAGGTCTTCGGACAGAAGCCCTGCTGAGAGAGGCAGACATGAGGGAAGGTGTTTTTAATTCTCATCCACACCATGAATTATGTTTAATTCCTGTGAGGCATGACTGTTAAATGCAAATAGGAGCTACAGAAAATGAGCAGACTTGTGTCCCGAGGAGGTTTCGTGTGTTCTCAGCGTATCTCCTGAAATGACCTTTACTAAAAAGCTCCACCTCAGGCTGGAGCCAAACACTTTCTGAGGATAACATATTCCTGGGGAGCATTCCCATCTTAGGAGTCATTTATGAAACTTCTCTCCACAACTTTCAGGAGAAATGACTAAAACTTTTATCTCAGGGGAGAAGGTGGAGCTGGCATTTTTGCAAGTTGTGTGTGAGGGACATGTGGTGAACTGGATTTAGAGGAAGTGACAAAATGTTCTCTTAGATTTGGACCCAAAATGCAGACTTCCAGACACTACAGATGAATGTGACAAAAATGTACTTTTATTAAAAGGTTGCAGGCAATGTCCATGTAAAGCAAAAGTCCAGTAAAGCACAACACGTATCCAGTAGGTTCAGCAAGCATGAACCGTGAAAACACAGCAACAAACAGGTTGGAACAACTGACACTGACAAAGGACAACAGAAAACCTGAAGCTTAAATATACACATGAGGTAATCAGGGATATGGAAAACACCAGGGTAATGAAACACAGCTGAAACAAATCCAAGATGACGAGACAGGGGAAGCAAAACTGACAACACACAAAGGCAGAAGTTACCAAAATAAAACAGGACGTACAAAACACCAAACATTGAGACAGAGACTTGACAGCTGGACACATAGAAAGCAGGATGACTAGAACCACGGATAAGAGCAAACAGGAACCTAGGGCAGAAAACTGGACCACCAAACAAAGAAACACAAAATACAAGTTAGTATAATTAACAAGACCCAACCAGAAAGAGTAATAAAAAACAAAAATAACTAGTAAAAAAAAAACCTAAAGACTCAAAACACTGGGCCAACAGGGACTGAACTACAACATAGAACAAAACCATGAAACACAAAACAGGAGATACAAACTAAGAGGCAAAACTCTAAGTGGTAAGAAGCATGAAAATAGGTTTGAATAGAAAAATATACACAATAACTGCAACCAGAAACTAAGCTACAAAAGGGCAGCAAAACTAAGACCCAAAAATATATGTCAACCTTAAACAGGGAATATCAATGAGAAAACAAAACTTAAAATACTTTAAACACTGAATAAACCAAAGGAAACCGAAAATATTCAACAACAAACAGAGCTTGAAAGTCCATACCTCAAAATGCAGGGTCGAAGACCCAGAATCATGACAGGTGATTATACAGGTCGCCTAGTGGGAGGCACCCTGTCTCCAAACAATCCTGCTCCGACTTGGACTGACTGCAATTAGTCAGGGACTAGAAAGAGAGACCATATTTCTCCCATATTAGCTTCTCTTCATTGGCTACCAGTTAAATCCAGAATTGAATTTAAAATCCTTCTCCTCACATACAAAGTCTTAAAAAATCTTAAAAAATCAGGCCCCATCATATCCCTGCAGTCTGAGAGCACTTCGCTCTCAGACTGCAGGCTTACTTGTGGTTCCTAGGGTATTTAAAAGTAGAATGGGAGGCAGAGCCTTCAGCTTTCAGGCCCCTCTCCTATGGAACCAGCTCCCAGTTTGGATTCGGGAGACAGACACCCTCTCTACTTTTAAGATTAGGCTTAAAACTTTCCTTTTTGATAGAGTTTATAGTTAGGACTGGATCAGGTGACCCTGAACCATCCCTTAGTTAAGCTGCAATAGGCTTAGGCTGCTGGGGGCTTCCCATGATGCACTGAGCACTTCCTCTTCCTCACTTTCTTTCACTCTCCATGTGTTTATACACCATTTGCATTTAATCATTAGCTATTATTAACTCTGTCTCTCTCCTATAGTGTGTCTTTTGTCCTGTCTCCCTCTGCTCTCTTCTGTTTCC
>VUQI01028313.1:0-16240 GCA_015106735.1 Paratilapia polleni
CATGACGACGATCCCAAACACACTGCCAATGCAGTAAAAGCATACCTGGATAGAAAAACACACAATGGAACACTATCAGTCATGGATTGGCCTCCCCAGAGCCCGGACCTCAACATTATTGAAGCAGTGTGGGATCATCTTGACAGAGAACAGAACAAAAGGCAGCCTACATCCAAAGAAGAGCTTTGAATGTCCTTCAAGAAGCCTGGAGAACTATTCCTGAAGACTACTTACAGAAATTATAAGAAAGCATGCCTAAGAGAGTTCAGGCTGTGTTGAAGAATAAAGGTGGTCATACCACTTTCAAGCTCTTTAGAATTTTACAAACCTTTTTTTGCCTTATATACTGCATTTCCATGTATGTTTGCACATGTTTCAATAAATCACTCCAGAGCACCTATTTCCCATTTTCCGAGCAAAATATAGGGCTTAGCAACGTAACGTCACCTCACAGTGTGCTGCGATTGGATTGCAATCTTGTGACGTCACTCATTGTTTGTTTTATCTCACCAGCAAACATACAGGACAAACACACAACTGTCACTCAATAAAAATCAGCACCACATAGTCACATCACCACTCGTTAGAAAGCTCTCACTGTGGGCTGACAGCTGGCTCTAAATTTCTGTGGAGAGCTACTTCGGTACAACAAGCACAGAGCACACAACGCCATGTAGTCTTCAAGAAGGTTTTCACCCTCAGCTCACAGCCTGGTGGCAGTAATGAGCAGAGGGGTAAGTTTATCATCAGGAAGGAATTTGACTGATGAAGGTTGGACACCAATTTCAAGCATTTTTGATCATATAAACATAAGTATTTGAAGAAAAATATATAACTGAGATCTACAATTTTGTCTGTATGTCTGCTCAGGCGGACATATTAATTTATGTTATTCACTAGCGTTCATCTCAACTAGCAATCATACTGATTTATGAAAATGCACACATAATGTAGGGTTAACACACTGTGCGGCAGTTGCATAAAGAAAGATAGGAGGGTGATAACACTTAAATACCTTTATTCGGATGACTATGTTTTCACAGTTTGGAGGCTTAAAAACTCAAGGCTTAATGGCACCCAGCCATTGGTAAATTGAACGCGTGCTTCCAGGGACTTGAAATTACGAAACTGTGTTGCCGTGTACGCACTGACACCACACACAAGATGCAAAGCTATTGGGAAATGTTAGTGGAGGTTAGGCGTAAGGGTCCATTATCCATTTGTTTTTCTGTACCTCATAAGGATCCACGTTTTCAATGAAGTTGATTTTTTTCAATGTAACCTTTCCTAGCATCCGGCAGAAGTCCATCTCTGTATAGTTTATTTTCTTTTAAACTTTTATTAAGCATAACTGATGACACCTGCAGCAATGGCACTTGCAATGGCAAAGAATCAATTTGTTTTGGTTTGTGGCCTTCCAATATGGCGGCTCCGCCCATCAATGCATTCCACAGTGATGTCGGTTGCTCAGGGGTGAGGGGTGGCTCAAGACTTTTGCACAGTACTGTAAATTATCACAAAGAGGTCATTTAAATCTTTTGAAGTCTCCAGATTCTATTATAATCAGGC
Organism: Paratilapia polleni; assembly: GCA_015106735.1. NCBI lineage: Eukaryota > Metazoa > Chordata > Actinopteri > Cichliformes > Cichlidae > Paratilapia > Paratilapia polleni. The sequence continues at coordinate 1,570 of VUQI01028313.1, forward strand.
CAATGTTAGCCTTATGTTACCAATCTCTCACCTGGGTGGAATTGACAATATCTATTAGGAGTTAACAGCCCTCTGCAGATGGCATTAGTATTGCCAGAGGACATCTAGAGATGGTAATTATTACCTCAGGAGCTATGTGAATTTTATCCCATCCAGCTGAAATAGCCATTTTTAGCAATTATCCCCAGTCTCCCCAATAAAACATCCAACAGAAATGATTCCTAGAAAACTCTGGGGTTGCCTGCAATGCTTTTTCAACCTGTAAACCCATTTCAGTATTTCGAGCCTCGTCTCAGTGATTGGTTGGGAGTTGAAAGAATAATTATGAAGCAGTTTGGCTGACATGCAATATGTTACACAGTAGATTTCAAGGCCCTGTAGCGCAAAGCATAAATCTGTCTTGTTCGATAGTAATCATTTGGGCAAGTTTAAGTTTCAGAGTTCGCTGGCGGGTATACACAGTAATCAACACTACTACACATAGGCTATATGCTCTGGTACAGTGTTATGTACTAGGCCATGGTGAAATGTGCCTTAGTGCCTTTGCTATATGTTGATCAGTGCTTCAGTTAGATGTGTAGTGTCTCTTTCAGCTCCAGTGGTTTTCTTGACAGGGATGAGAACTCCTCATATTCCCCTATGACAGAGCAAGACAGGGTGCTAGGGAGTCAGAAGTACAGATAGAGGGAGAGAGAGTATTAGTGTGTGCATGTGTATGTATATGTGTATACCCTCCATTCTCTGTCCCTATTTGGCCTCATAGAGATCAAGGAGAGAAAAACCTCTGCCAGTTGCTGCTAAGCCCCAAAAGTAATTTCAGCAATATTATTGCAGCAGTTGGTACACATAGGTGTGTTTGCATGTGTGTTTTTGTGTGTTTGCAGCTTATGTCTGGCTGTGGTGTATGTGTGTTTTAACTTGATTTTATATATGCATATTTGTTTACGTGTGTGCATAGAAGTAAATTAATGTGTGTTTATGTAAGGAGTGTGTGTTTTTTGTGTGGTTTGTGCCCGTTTGCTGTTTTTATGTGTGTGTTTTGTGTTTTCAGAGAGCAGAAATCTTCATGCACAACTTAAAAGCACTTTCAAGCCTCTTCACTGTTCTGCTCCAGTAACTTAAGGTTTTTCTCTTTCCCTTCCTCATTTTTTTTTTTTTCAATTTTTCATCTATGTCTGCAGAAGGCCTCTAGGGTCACAGTTAAAATAAATGACAAGAACCAACGTCTGCAGGCACACGAAGAGAGAGAGAAAAAAAACTTGTTTGGCTCTAAAAGCTCAAGGTGCTTTGAGAGTTCCATCGTAGCGCTTCAACCCAAAATATCTCTATCTCTTAAGAAAGTATAGTTTGGAAAACCAAACAAGAGGGTTAATAATTTAACATACATGAACTCACTCAGAGTCTTCCCTAACATTCTAAGTCTTACATGCAGGACCTATTTTTTTTTTTTTCCCTTTTGGACAGCATCTAAGCCAGTAGAACAGGAAAAAATGTAATGTTCTCTACTGCATTTTGGTGTCCTTTATGGTCGTGCTGCAGCCTCTCATCTCTATTTGACACAAAGTGGACAGAAAGAAGCTGGTGGTTCAAGTCCAACATAGTGCATCACTGTGAACTTCACCACATTACTGCACACTAACCAATTTAGCCTGCACTAAATGGTGTCTAAATTATTTTCATGTAACCTTTGAATAACACAACCTTATTCTACTTCAGTGTGTTTTTCAAGACTTATCTCAATATGACAAAAACGTAACTTCAGCAACACATCATGTGTAGATCAAGTAGCTGATTACTTTCTTATTACTGAGCAAGTATCTCCATGTCGTCAGCTGGAAGAAATACCAGGCCTGGCACATGAAAAATTAACTCACTCTACAGTATTGGGTATTAATCTGCCAATCAGATTTACATTCCTCGTTATCTGAAGGTGCCACAGTACCTTTCCAGGTCATTCTGGCCCACTTTAACCCCTGATTATAAATATTATTTATGTGATTTGGAATTTTAAAATTCTCACCAGAAATGTTGAGTTTAACCTACCTGCTTTAAACCACAGACTGTAAGTAAAAGATGGACATAGTCACAGTGACATCACCCATTGATTTGTGGACTACCATTCTGAAGGCCCGAGTATGGTATTTGGCTATCGTCATCTTGATTTCTTTGGAGTGAGAAGTGACCATGTTTGATCAACTTAGCTCTATAGGTTGGAGTGCTAAGTTATCATGTAATGCTAGTTAGCCTGATTAGCAAGGTGCACCCATATACTGTATAGGTGCATTGCACTGACACAGACACCACCTAATTAGTGGTAACAAAAATAAGATACAACCTTCTTTTTAATGCTCCAGTTAGGCCAAAAAAAGTTAGGCCAGTTAACAGCACCAGGCTCAAATTAGCTGCCACCTAGCAGTAAGCTAGTGGATTTAGCCACCTGTGTTGGTACCCACCTGTCATTAAAAGTGGTCTCAATACAACTTTAATGGGTGACTAGTATTAAAGTTCACTCTTGTATACTTGTGATAAAGTAGGAATTTGGTTATAAAGATATAAAGTAGGGCATTTTAACATTAGAGTCTATAGAGATTAGAAGCTAGCTTTTTTTGCGCCAGTTGATGAACTGCAGTCTTTTGGCACTTCCCCATTGGCTTTATTTTTCAGTGGCACTAGCTGTAAACATTCCTGTTGTTGCTCCAGAAACTACATTTGGTCATTTTAAAGTAGTAATAATATTGTAATTCAAATCAAAATCTATTCATTTTTATTAATAAACATACAAATATTTCTTTAATAATGAAAAAAAAACAAACTGAAAATATATCAGAGAATCTGATAAGGAGTATTGATGAGATAAAACCCCATCTCCAACCTCAGCACCTAATTCATCTGAAAACTTCCTACATATGGCCACTGTTGCAAAACTCAGTAAGTATGACTTTTTGGTGTTTTAAGTGTCTTTATGCCATCTATGCTGAAAATGTGGACAAAACGACATATATTAATAGGCTATAATCAAACAGAGACAGAGCCTGATAAAAAAGCTTTTTATGAGTTTAAGTAAACTTCACCTTCTGTCATTTAAATGCAATCCTCTTTCATAGCATTAGGTAAAAAATCAGTTTTACCATTATAAAATCTGTCACTTGGATGATTTTTGGAAAGGGCTTAGCATAGCTTAGTGACTTTAAGCTTGAAGCGTCATTTGTAGAAAATGAGATTTACAGTCAGTGATCAAAGCAAAATTTAACTTTGATGTTGTCAGCCTTCCGTGATCACATCCAAACCATTGTATGCTGATTCAAAAATGTAGAGAATTGTAGCCTCCTTGCTTTTACTCAGCAAACAAATGATGTGAGACTAAAGTCAACCAATGACTTCAAATAGATAAATGTTTAAAAACACTGCAAAGAAGTAAGTATAATGTTGTCACATTGAGTGTCGGATAACTTTGAGGCAATCATGAAGTATAAAGGAAGGGAACCTGATGTTTCTTTTTAATCTCACATAAAACTCATTGCACAAATACAACAAAATACAGACAAGAGCCATAAAAAGCCATAAAAAGCCATAAAAACAGCTTATGTCATTTTACGTAGTGGGTCCAACAGGATCTGAATCAAGTGTAATCTGAATGAAACAGTTTGTCAGCAAGATTTGTAGGCGGATGCAAAATGCCGTAGAATCTGTAAAATCTGTATTGTTGGTCACAAACATCTTGCTGGTGATACTATTTATCTTTAGTAGGCATGGTAAATGGAATACATGTACGTGTATGTTATACACTACTCACAGTCTGAACAGAGTAGTTTTCATTGATGCAGCAGAAAGAGATCATCCCTGGTGTTACCTGTCACTTTCGCTGAGCATCTGAGGGCTTTTTGTAGTGTATTAGCCCTAATGCAAATTGAGCATGTGTTTAAATTTGAATTGAAATCTTTTCATATTTGTTCTTCACTAGCCCTCAAGACTGTTTAACATTGCCAGGCTTGCAGCTGAAAAAAAAAAAAAAAGGATAAAACTGTCTTAGAATACATCTGAACAACACCTCAATTGTGGACTACACAATTATAATTGAAGTCAGATCTGCTTGTGCCTGAATGACAGACCAGTGATACTGATAACCTTGTTAACTTACAAATTCGCACACATTTTTTTTTTTGTTTTTGTGCCACCATTCCTTGCTGGCTGTGTTGCTTTTATTTTATTATTGCTTTTAATTTTTTATTTTAAATTCTTTATTTCTTTATATTTATAATGTGGGAAATGTGTGGCTCTAGACTTGACATGTTTGTCATTGGTTTTTCTGATGCCAGTACACCCCCAACTCATAGCTAAATTCGGAAAACCTGGGTTGCTTTACTAAGTAGATACCCACTGTATTGTGACAGCTTAGCGTGATTATAGTTGTTGGGCTTCGTGAACCCACTTTGATATGTAACTAAGGTAGCTATCCTGTGGTGGGACGCACAGCTCTTAACACATCTTCTGTTATGTTCTGACACAGTACTAAGAAATAAAACTAAGATAACTGCAAACACCAACATTGATATCCACTTGTATCATATGTTTGTCTGTCCACTTCCCTTCTGTTAAAAATATATACAAACACAAATACTGTCATCCAACAGACTGATAGACGGTGAGCTGGCAGAGGCCGATTACCTAGACCAGAATGGAGCAGAATTACAACTCTGTCGGAACTGCTGTTGCATTGTTGCTTTGACTATGATCCATGTCGGATTGCTGGAATGCTGGGTTGCAGGAAGGATAATCGATGTTCTCCATCTGTCTCTTTGTCTGTTTATTCCTCCATCCAGAGAAACCATCCAGAGTCTTTCTGATTTATTCTTTATTTCATTTCTCCGTGTTATCTTCGCTTTTCACTTCTCTATTTTCCCATTGTCCTGCTATCCTCTGTCCTTTCCACTATCCTTTTTCATGGGGTAAAAATGTGAGCTTGTTGGGCTGCAAGTTCCACTAATGCAAACATGCTGCAATTTTCTTCTTATCATATAATCCCCTTTTCCTCTTCTTCTGTCACACTTCACCCTCTCCCTGTTGACTTTCTTTGCACCCATCCCTCTCTCCTAACTTCCCTTTTCACCTCCCTGTTCTCGATCTTTACTACCACAGCTTTTGTGCCATCTATTCTTTTCTCTGTTGTTAAAGGGCGCTTGTATGACTGACTAACTTCAATTTAATTTCTCCGATCTCCATTTTATAGAATATTGGAAAATAAGACTGATAAATGATAAATACTGGTGTTGGCAGACGTATATTTCCCCTGTGGGCCTCCTGCCTTTGTCTTAAACTTCACAAAAGGAACCTTTACCACTTCAAATTCAGTAGCATAAGAAGAACTCAGCATGAGGACGTGATGTCTGGCTCACACAGAATGGTTAAATGCAGCAAATGTAAATTCATATTGACTCTAAGGCTAGGAACACAAAAAACACAGACTAATCTAAAAGTTAAATCAGAAGAGCAGATGTAGAAGTATTCTGTTAGAATGAGGAATGACAGACAGAAAGATGGATGAAGTGCACTAAAATACGATTTCCCCCAATTTTCTCTCATAAAATTGAGCTCTCTTTATCAAATTCAATCAACTTGTCTGAACCCCATTCCGTATACCATAAAATCTGCCACTAACTGTTTAAACTCATAATGCAATTTTTTTATGAAAGGCAAAGTCAGTGGAGTTTCACCTATCAAAGCCCTGTGCTTTTCTTACATCGGCTGCCCTCATATTTACATCTAAATGACGGTTGATGGTGACAGACCCAATTATGCGACAGAGTTGGCAGTGGAACCTGACAAATGATGGGTAATGGCTGAGGGTTGGAGGCATTTCCAACACTCCCCACTTTAACAAACATAGCTGTGTCTCCATAGTTTGACTCTGACAGAGTAATTTATTCCCACTCCGCCAGCACGGAACCACGGATTTAAAAGTTTCACTACTTACCCAAGCCTTCCCCATTTTTCTCTCTGGAATGAAACTGTTATTATTCAAAAGAGAAATAGGAATTTATGCAGGCTTACACATGGCCTTATATCTTCACTAACTTTTTTCTTCTTTCACCTTTTGTATTTTTCTTTCTCCTCTGTTTGCTGCCTTTGTGTTTTTCATAATATGTGCATATTTCCTGTTTTGTAGCAAGTGTTTTAATTCATCTTGCGTGAAACACTCCTTGCCTGTATCTGCCTCTCCTGTCCTTATCTCATTACTGGAGGCTCAGGTGCTATGAAAGTGGAGTAAATCAGTTTGCATCTGGTACTGTATACTTAATTTGGACTTTTAAACTCCACCGAGCTAATGAGGAGGAGTAGTTCAATATATGGTAAACACAAAATTACATAAATGTGTTGTAAAAAAAAAAAAAAAATTAGATATTTGGAAGTCTGGTAGTAGATGCTTTAAAGAGATATGTGCCTCAAAAATGCCATGCACAAGTTGCCAAACTCAAAGCCTGAATTACTTTTTCTTCTTGTCATCATGCTTAATGACTTCAAAAGTTATCTTCTGCTCATGTGCTTTATATAATTTTATAAATTGTTAATCTGTGAATATAGCTCAAATAAAACAGTGCGTTATTATCTCTATATTTTTAGTGTCCCACTGGGAGACTTGTGCAGTGACGTTCCACCAATGTGTTGAGAAACAGTGTTGAGCTTTACTGTAAGAGCTGATGATAGCAGCCAAAAGAAATCATGAGATATCAAAGGGCTCTGACATTCTTGTGAAAGCACTGACAAAGATAGACTGAAACTGTAACACTGTTAGCACTTGATTTGAGTGTGAATGTTTGAGTGAAAAAAAATCACAGATAAAAATACGTATACATATACACTAACTCTACACTGTATTAGGTACACCTTACTAATACCGAGTTGGACCCTTTTTTTGCCTTCAGAACTGCCTTAATTCTTGATGGTATAGATTCAACAAGGTGCTGAAAACATTCCGCAGAGATTTTGGTCCATATTGACATGATGGCATCACCACAGTCACCTCATCTGGTGACTGTGGAGGCCTTTTGAGGACAGTGAACTCAATGTCATGTTCAAGAAACCAGTTTGAGATGATTTGAGCTTTATGACATGGCCCATTGTCCTGCTGAAAGCAGCCATCAGCAGATGGGTACACTAAAGGGATGGACATTGTCAGCACCCATACTCGGGTAGGCTGTGGCATTTAAACATGCTCAGTTGGTGCTAAGGGGCCAGAGTGTGCCAAGAAATTATCCCCCGCATCATTATACCCCCACCACCAGCCTGAACTGTTGATACAAGGCCTGATAGATCCTTGCTTTCATGTTATTTACGCCAAACACTTCTTCTGTTGCTGTAACCCATCTGCTTGAATGTTCAATGTGTTGTGCATTCACAGATGCACTTCTGCATACTTAGGTTGTAATGAGTAGTTATTTGAGTTACTGTTGACTTCCTATCAGCTTGAAGCAGTCTGGCCATTTTCCTCTGACCTCTGGCATCAACAAGGCCTTTTCATCCAGAGAACTGCCGCTCACTGGATATTTTCTCTCTTTTGGACCGTTCTCTGTAAACCCTAGAGATGGTTGTGCAGAAAAATCCCAGTTTCTGAAATACGCAGACCAGCTCCTCTGGCACTAACAACCATGCCGCATTTAAAAATACTTAAATCACCTTTCTTCCCCATTCTGATGTTCGGTTTAAATTTCAGCAAGTTGTCTTGACCATGTCTACATGCCTAAATGCACTGAGTCGCTGCCATGTGATTGGCTGATTAGATATTTGCATTAACAAGCAGTTGAACAGGTGTACCTAATGACATGGGTGGTGCTTGTAAATGAATTACCAGTGCAATCATTCTTCTGGTAAGGACAGTATCAAAAACACTTGAATACTGTGATCTTTCTGTCTTACACAGACACATCCTAAGGACTTTTAATACCGTATTCAGCCTGAGCATGAACATCAACTAAACATGACAGACCAGGAAATGACCATAGGAAATGACTGAGTGTAGTGTACTCCACCCACAGCTTTACATATACTGTATTGTATTGTATAGAATTTAAATACTGTTTGAAATTCCAACAGAGGTGAAACAATGGTGAACATAATCATTACTGATCTGAGCTGAAATCATCAATTTTGTATTATCATGCTAAAGTTCCACACCATCTAAAACTCTTGCCAGATGTATAGATCTTCAAAATATTCATGCACTTGAGGTAAAAACCAAAGAAAAAAAACCCACTTGCAAAAGTAATCCATGCCTTACAGCAAAAGAAAACAAAAATAAATAAAAGAAGCAAATTATTTTTTGCTGTGACCACTCTTTGCCTTTAAAAAACATATTCTCTTTGGTATATCTCTTTGCAGTTGTTCAAAGTTCATGGTAGATGGGTTGTCTGAAGCATATTGGAGGACTTTCCCCAGTTCCTCTGTGGATTTGGGCTGTCTCAGTTGCTTCAGTCCTCTCATCTGATCACAGATTGACTCAATGATGCTTAGATCAAGGCTCAATAGGGGGCATGCCCCCTGTTGAAGGAGTTCTTCTTGTTGCTGAGGGCTTTTTATGACTCTGATTCTCTTTGTTTGGGGTTGGTGTCATGCTTTACAATATAAATATGGGACTGGTCTGATGCTTCTCTGAAGAAATTGTATTTGATATAGAGTGATGCAAACATTTGAATAGTTGCACATTTCTAGACCTGCTTGATTTACTTAAGTGCTGTATTTTAAGGAGAGACTCGTGTGCCAGACACTTACTCAGTCATTAACATTCTAAGTGTGTTCCAGTTGCAGCATTTGCTAGCAGCTGACAGGAAGAAAAACTTGGACCACAATAGTGTCCTGGCGACACAATCCCAATTAAAATGGTCCATTCACTTATTCACATTGTGTTCACAAGCTGGTGAGAAGTTTCTAAACATCTGGGGCTTCCATGTTGGATGCCAATGTTAGAACAAAAAAAGGTTAACTAACATTGGTATCCTGCAGCTTCAAATAAATTAAAGCAGTATTCTACTCAAAAAATGAAAACAGATATCCTCTGTAAGTGAACACAGGATACCAGAACATGCAATTTAACATCTATTTGATTCAGAGCATCAATTAATCGAATAACTGAAAAACTGAAGTGAATCAGTGATCAACACTGTAAACATCCAGCTAAATACTTGCCTTGCAGGTCACGTGTGATGTGCACCAGTTTATGTTGTTTGGAGGACCAAATTTAAGATATTTCATGGAAAAAGTAAAAAATGCAGTCTGATCACTATGGAATGGACTGGGATCAATTGTGTAACACTGTTACCCATATACATCATTTGTTAACTCAAAAGAGTCTATTTACTACTAAATTATGAATTTATCCATTATCAGTTATTACTTTTATTGATACCCTCGTCTGTGAGAAAAGCCATTTGGTGACATCAGTTAATATTAGCAGCACACTTTCATCTTGTTGCCATGGTGATTTTAGCAACAATTCAACAATAATTTAGGCCTTTTCATGAAGCAGTGAGTTAGAGTAAACCTGCGTAAGACACCTCACCTAAGAACAGAAAACTATTTTCTTATATTTTGAAAATTAATTTACAGTTTAGACAAAAAGTATGCACAAGTAAACAGAGGTGCAAAATAAGAAAATCCCAATAGGCTGTAGCTTTGTTAAAAATGTAAAATGTAAAATCTTGTAAAAGCGTTTCTTTCCTTACCTTGCAGGAAGATGCCCCACATACTGGGCAAGAAGCCTGCCAGGGCCACTCTGTTCCTTCTCTTGCTTCTCCGGGTTTTTATTAGCGCTATTCATGTGTAGCACATCTTTAAGCTAAGTTTTTAAAAGCTCACGGTGTACACTACAGACCGTGGGCTCACGGTGTCCCGGACACCAAATATTTGAATAGTTCGAGCCAACTCATAGTTCAGCGTGGTCATTAAGCTTAGGATCAGGACATTTTCATAGTAAGTAATCCAAAACATGCAGCAACATATTAACGAATAACCTCGTGTTGTGGATGGATCATCTGAGACGTTTTCTTGGCTGAGTTTGGTCTGTTTATCCACTTCTTCTTCCTGCCATATGATGGCATTTGTCTCTGCCCACTTTTATGTAGAACAATTTAACCCTCATCCTGAATCTTTCCTGTGTTAATGTGTTTATATTGGCCTGATCATAGCTTTGCAGCTAGCCACCAGGTATATGTCATTCAGCCCAGCTTCACTAACCCTTCAAACATGGTTGATATTTAGTTTTCCATCTTTGTTTACATCCAAAGTTACAGCAGTGTTGTACATTTTCAGTTCAATAAACCATCAAAAAATTTCTTTCGTCCAGCTCAGGCATCAAAGGTACACTTTTTTTGAGACATTGTAGTTGTTGTGAGCCATGTTCGGTGCAACCCAGTGACCAATACTCTGGAACCTGAGAAAGTAGATTTTAAAAATATTGTTTAATAAATTTTTGACCATTCAGTTAAAAAGAGTCACTCATACTGAATATTCAGTTTCAGATGAGACATATATTACTTTAAGCAATTCTCAAAATCTACCGTGCCCAGCTTTTCAATAGTCACACTTTCTTTTAGTAATTTCAATATTTATTTTCAAGTCTTTGCTCAAACACACTATTCATATAATAATTCATATTATTACAAAGGCAATAGATTGAACCCTTGTGAGCTAAGAAAACCATTTAGGATTATTTTATTAAAAATGATATTGTAACAGGGTTAAAGTAGAGTAACAGGGTTGCACAAGATAACACGGTTGAAAGGATATATTACTTTTGTTTGTAGGTGATGACAAATAAATACTCAGGACCACAGAAATATTGTTTAATCATATTTTATATATTTTTTATCATGAGTTTCTCATGTTTGTTTTATATATATGGTAATGGGGTTGCAAATATAGTAACAGTGTTGCAAGTAACAAGGTTGCAAATCAGTGCTAGTATTAGTGTTTTCTCAGAAACAGATATTAGCTGTGGAATATGATGGACTGTGAAAGTCAAGAATAAATGTAGTTCTATAAATAAAGGAAGGAAACTTTTAAATAAATTTGTCTTCTTTTGGTGATATGGGTAACAGGGTTGCGTTGGTTAGAGTGACACACTTAATCTAGGCAGAGAAGATTGGAAAACTACAAAATATATCAAAGATGACTGACCTTTGGTTTACCCACGGTGTTAGCACACGACTCGAGTATGTCACTTCCTCTTTGTCATGTCACTCACTGGTTTGTCTCTTCCTTTTCCAGGCTAAATAGGTTTTGGTAACAGGGTTGCACATATGTTGTGCGACACAACTTGCAGTGGATAATTAATGTTGTTTAAAATATGATGCTAAATAAATTGGTTTAAAAATTATAAGAGGCATGTGTCAACAAAATCAAAAAAAAAAAAAAAGAATTTATGACTTATTTTAACTCTTATAGTTGACATGAAATTTGGTTATCAAGACATTGTGACAAGAGAAAACTGCCATTTTTAGGGGTGCTCAAGAGCTATTTTGCATTTTAAATAATGTTTTGGAACCACTCTTTCAAAAACTAGGTTTACATTTTGTCTCAGGGGAAGTGTAATTTATAGAACAAACATATGTTTTAGTATTTTGTGCATGGATAATTTTCAAATTCGTGGGTGGGACAGAAAATGTCCTGCAACTGTAAAAAGACCCTTTTAACTCTCAGTGGTGCCGCAGTGTTTGTTTGATTTCGGTAACCGAAAAAGCGCTTGGATCCGGAAATGGCTAATGACATCAGACTTAACAAGCCGATTGTTTGTGAGGAGTCCAATGTAAAGTTAGGGAAAGACTTTGGTCTGATTTAAGATCATCTCTCTTAACTTAAAGACTTAGAGCCACATTATGTTAATTAACATGCAACCAAAACCCCAGTCTTTCCTTAAACTTAACCAAAGTGTTTTTTTTCTTGTGAAGCCTGACCTCTCACATCATCATCATCATACACTTTGTATGCCCGTCATCCACCCTGACCACTTCCCTGACTCCAGGGCTGCTCATAAATTTACAGCATATTCCAGCAAGTTGTTATGTTTGTCACTGCAGCATAATGCAGGACACTACTTAGAAAGATATAAATGCAGTCCCTAAAAGACAGGATAGAAAATTACTCTCCTTCGATGTTAGATTAATATGTTAATTTATGCAGCAGAGTAATTTGAAGAAATAGATGATAAATGGTTTCTTAATGCTCCTTTTAAGCAAGTTGCACCAAATACAAGAGGTGTTTTGGATACTGCCACTGAAGGGTCTGCTTTGGATAAATGAATTATGGTTAATATCAGGCTTTATTTTTTACTGATTATTAGTAGTAGTAGTATTTGGCTATTGAGTGGCAGATGGGCAATCAACACAGTTAAACACAGACATACATCCAATAATATCATATTTGGTATAAATGAAAGAGGTGAGCATTACTTATGCAGTGATTTTAAAACCCATTCCTCACAAATTATTTATTTAGACATTTGGTTGAATTCATTACTTAAATGTGTTTTTGGGTTTGCCTACTGTGTTGCTATGGCAGCAGAGATTTAGAGGTGGGGGGAAGCAGGGATTGGGTGCAGTTTGTGCATGTGGAGGATAAAGTTTATGATGTCGCATTTCATCTCTGGCTTGTTCTCAGGGACAATTTTCTCATTTTGCTTCTCACACACACATTGTGCTGGCACTTTGGCCTGTGAATATGCATGGAATATCCAGTTTGAGCATGAGATCCTTTGACCAGTGTTTTGTTTAGCTTTGGTTTTCAGGCTGATAATTCAGATTTGATGTGACCATAATGATGACAGCACCATATAAAACATAATCTACAGTTTGGGTGCTATAATAACTATAAGAAAAAACCCTGAAAAGCAACCAAAAAAACAAACAAAAAAAAAAAGACAAAAAAGGAAGGAACACTGAAAAATTGTTTGCACCTGTTTCTCCAGGAAGCTTCGACCCTATTCTAAATTCATGAGGTAGAAAATACAAGGGAATATACTGTTCAACATGCAGTGTTTGGCTGCTTGTGTTACTTTCAAGTGTGTCTTTGTGGTGGTCGATGCTGGACTCTGCCCATGCCTGCGGCTGTTGTTCTTACGGCAGAAAGCAGAAAGCTTTCAATGAAAAAGAGAAAAGGCTTTGTCTCTGTCTGCAGCCCACTTTTTGTTTGTCTCACCTTTGGTTCTTTTTTGTTCCTTCTCCCCCTTAGGCAGTCTGCTGTCTGACTGTGACTGTGTCTTCATCTCTCCTTTCTTGTCTGCACACACATCAATACATGCATCTTAATCTACTGATGTATTAGTTGCCTATTGTGAAAGATAATGTGCTCTCATCTCATCAGGTCACATTATTAACTCTTCTGCGAAGCTCCTCGGGCAACTATCATGATGTGTGTGCTGCACTGCAGGTGATGTGGATGCGTATAAATATGAGCTGCACTGTAGTTTATTACCTTTCACAATGGAGGATCTTATCTGTGAAGAGCCTAAAACCAATTAATGTTTTCACTTCAGATCACACCTGCAGTTTGTATGGGAACAGCTTTAGAGTTCAGGTTTGGTTTTGAACTTGTAATCATATTAGAAACCACAGGATGTGGATGACTTGCTTGTTTTGAATCCTCTGAGTTCTTTTTTTTAAAACTCATTTTCTGAGGCTGACAGCCTGAAAGATGAAACGGATGAAAATGACAGAATGAAACAGATGCAAGGCAACAATGTGGTCATGCATATCTCTGCACATGAAAACTTTCACTGTGATTGTGTAGTGGTGTTCAGTGTAGTGCACATGAAAGTCTCTGAATTTCTATATATCTGTGTCTGCCTGTGCTTATTTTGATGTCCTGATTAGCAGGAGTTATATTTAGATCATATTAATCTGCTCAAAGTCTGCATTTCCCAAAGGCACTGTCAGACACACACACACACACGCACACAAACAGACATCCCCTCGTCCTACTCATCAACTTTAGGACATAGTGAAGGAGAGGATGCAAAGAAGCAGAGAAAGTCCAAGCGATAAAGCTGATTGAAACTAATTTCAGGCCCACTGGAAGTGTACAAAATGAGTGAATGCAAAACACATTTGAGGAGTAACTGAGGCTGGCTTGCAAGTGCAGATTTTATAAGCTTGAAAGAAATTTTGCTGGGACATTTTGGACATTCTCAATTTGTAATTTGCTCTTTTTTCTAATATGACTTTGACTCCAGATGTTTTGGGAGACTCTGAGCTCTTGAGAGCATGCTTGCTGGTACTTTTTAGCTGACAAGTAGATACAGCTCTGGCAAAAATTAAGAGACCACTGCAAAATTATCAGTTTCTCTGATTTTGCTATTTATAGGTATATGTTTGAGTAAAATGAACATTTTTGTTTTATTCTATAAACTACTGACAACATAACTCCCAAATTCCAAATACAAATATTTTCATTTAGAGCATTTATTTGCAGAAAATGAAAAATGGTCAAAATACCAAAAAAGGTCCAGTGTTTTCAGACCTCAAACAATGCAAAAAAACCAAGTTCATATTCATTTTTAAACAACACATTACTAATATTTTAACTTAGGAAGTGTTCAGAAATCAATATTTGGTGGAATAACCCTGATTTGCATTCACAGCTTTCATGCGTCTTGGCATGCTCTCCACCAGTCTTTCACATTGCTGTT
>VUQI01028314.1:0-12182 GCA_015106735.1 Paratilapia polleni
ATTGATTTCTGAACACTTCCTAAGTTAAAACATTAGTAATGTGTTGTTTAAAAATGAATATGAACTTGTTTTTTTTGCATTATTTGAGGTCTGAAAACACTGGACCTTTTTTGGTATTTTGACAATTTTTCATTTTCTGCAAATAAATGCTCTAAATGAAAATATTTGTATTTGGAATTTGGGAGTTATGTTGTCAGTAGTTTATAGAATAAAACAAAAATGTTAATTTTACTCAAACATATACCTATAAATAGCAAAATCAGAGAAACTGATCATTTTGGAGTGGTCTCTTAATTTTTGCCAGGCCTGCAGCGCTTGTTTGATCACTAAAAATGTGACACATATTTTTAGTGATCACACATATTTTTAACAATTTTATTAGTGTAAAATATTTGCATATGCCATATAGATGTTGGCACTCACATTGCCCTAGGCAACGTTTATGCAAAGTTTCATCAAGATTGGTCCACTCGTCTAGGAGGCGACGCTACGATCATTATAGTATGATGATCTGTGTCTGTAATATTACCTTCCTTAGTAACCAACTTGCATTAGCTGATAACTTAGCACTCTACATTCTTACTCAAGTGTGATGACTCCTGACTTCAAAAGATCAAGATGTCAACGGTCAATATGCCAAAGTCAGGGCTCGAAAATGTAGCCCACAAACCAATAGGTAATGTCATGGTGGCACGTGGCAGCTGAAGGTAGAAGGGATTGTCTAGCAACCAGAACATTTGTGGTTCGATTCCCGGATCCTCCAGTCTGCATGTAGAAGTGTCCCTGGGCAAGATACTGAACCACAAATGTGTCCATCAGAGTGCGAGTGTGTGCATGATGGTTAAAAAGTGGTTCTTAGAAAGTGCTTAAAGGCACAGAATAAAGAGCTGCATGGATGTGTGTGTGAGTGTGAGTGTGTGTGAGTTGGTGAATGTAGCATGTAGTAAAAAACAGCTTTGAGTGCTCAGTTAGACTGGGAAAGCACTATATAAGGATGAGTCCATTTAGCATTTTACTGACAGGTAAGGGGACAGATGCCAGCAGCATGAGGCAGTTACAGCTTGTTCAGCTGCACACCGAGACAGAGTGAGAGTGGAGAAGATTAACGGAGGAAGGAGGTGAAGTAAAGGTGGACAGACAATAGATGAAGCCACTTGGAACATGTGGAGTAATAAAATTAAAGGATAAGCAGGGAAAAAAGGAAAGCAAAAGAGGTCACAATAAAAAGGAGAAAAAAGGAAAACAGATGAAAGAGCAATAGAAGAACATTTTCTATTAGGAAAAAGGATGAAGGGGGGAGTCAACAAAATGACTACAGCAAGATGGAAAAGAAGTGGGAGATGAAGGAGAAAAGATGGAGAGGGTGAGCAAAGGAGAGAAGGGGAAGGAGAACTAACCAGGCTCGTCTCCATGGAGCTCAGAGCCACCAGCTTTATATAAACCTGAGTATATCGAACTGAGTATAGTCTCAGTGTTTTTAATAATCACATCATGTGCACATTCATCGTCAGCCAAATAAGGTGTTAGGTGGATGTCTGAAAACAGCTGTGTGCTTCAGTGTGTGTGTTGCATTTCGCCTCTCTGACACCATCTTTGCAGCTACACCAGATTTAGATATTCTTCATTGAAATGTTTTTTTGTTTTCTTTTTTCCTTTTTCAAGCAGTTTCAGATGCTTCAGAAAAGTTGCATCAGCAGCCAGATAAAATTCTCTCAAAAGCTCGGCTCTTCCGGCAAGTTCTCCTCACAAGTCTCTTCTTCGCTCCACTCACAAAAGCAACTTCAGTTATGTAACCGGGCATACAAGATAATTAGCGACTGAATAATTAAGTGTGTGCCCGTGACAGTGTGACTGTTTGATGGAGTGTGAGCGCGTGTGTGTCTATGTGCCTGTTTGTATGAGTGATGGAGGACTTTTGGAAGGACTCCATTGTATGAATCTGCCTCTCTGTTGTGGCATGTAGCCTAAAGCTTCTATCTGATCCAAAACCACCAACAGGCACCAGAAACGGGAGCTTAGTAAATGGCAACAAGGAGAGAGAGCCATCTTTTCTCGCTTTTTTTTGCCAGAACTAACAGTTATCGAAAGCCACCCACCTCCATCTTTATATTACTATTTCTGCCTTGTTGCCAGAATTCATACAATACCAAGAGTCAAGCATTTTTCTGCACATTTTATTTGCTGAAAACTGGAAGCCTGAGTGCTTTACACTTCACCCTCTGTACAAGAAAACCACTCATTGGTGGAAGCTGCAGCACTACACTCTGCATTTAAAATCCTCCCCGTCCTTAACAGGGTCAAACCAGAGCCAAAAACCAACTGTGCTGGTGAAAGTTTGGAGATCAAGAACAATGGATAGAGCACTAACAGTAGGGGTGGGCAGCTGTCAGACAAAGTGGGCGAGGAGACATCAACAGGGGTGACTAAAAGTGGGAGTAGAAGAGTGAGAGAGAGAGAGAGAATGTGTGGTAGAGAGCTAAAATCATGCAATGTGATCTGCCCTCACTGTGTAACTTAAGAGCTAGTGGGGGGCAAACACACAGGATGAGTCAGGTGTATCACTGCAGATCAGCTGACAACAATAACAACTACAACAACTGATCCTCCCTTAACATAATAAATGATGGCACAATTAAGCAAGTAGATCGATAACCATGATGACAATTAACTACTCATACAGCACATCTAATCTATTGTGTCCATTTCTCTCTCACTCCCAGTTTTCATCCCACTGAAGTGGCTGCAAAAAAAAAAAACAACTCTCATAAGATCCATCAACAGCCCACATACTGTAGCATATCATAGCACGCTCATCATCACATCATGGCATCCTCTGTCACAAACACAGTTGCGTGACAAATTCAAATCTCCTCTCGAGGGAAGAACATCTCTGTCATCAAATCTCCGATAGATCAGGGTTTTCCCTACTATGTCAGACACTGATGCAGCACCTAATTGTTTTTCTGGAACTATGCTGAGGGTTCTCCATTGCTCTGGAGAGAAAAGACACTGTAGTAGTTTTAATATGAGTGAGTACTGCCTTATATTTGTTGATGAGAAACTAGCCTTAATGTGGCCTCACTAGTATGTGTTTTCATGTCTGTTTATATCAAGTCTTTCAGGGTTATCTCCACCTTAAAGGTACAGTGCATAAAATGTCCCACAGATCTCAGTAGATTGCAGATTGCAGTCAGCTGAATTCTGTTTTCTTACCCCTCTCAATTCAAGTGTGTAACCCTATCTACGGTGGCCGCTGTAGGACAAACACATTTTAGTCAGCCAAGAGACATAAAAACATTAAATTTAGACCTTACCCCATAACAGCCACGGCCAGCTGGCATGTTTCTACTACTGTTTGTGCATAAAAACATTTTTGTACATACCATATTTTAACATTTTTGAATAATATAAACACTTAGCAATAAATCAGGAATAAAAAACAGAAATGTGTCAATTAAATATTTTGCTGTATTTTACATTTTTACCCCCGAGTCACCTCAAAAACGCTGGCCACGGAGTGGGTGTAGGCTGTCAGTCCACTGTTTACCTCAGCTGTCAATATGCAGAAGCATCCACATCTATTTACTCTGGAGGAGGCTGGAAAACTTTGTGAAAGGAGTCTGATACGGGTCGATGAGTCAGTGAAGCTCACTTCTGACCGATGACAGCAATACTGAGGTGAGTTGTTGAGGATATCCTGAACTTTTGTGTCAGTAAGCGCTGCTGTTTTTCCCACTGTTAGCTGCTGTTAGCTGGTGTTAGTGAAACTTTCTTTGGGTCTAATATTGTTGGACTCTGACACTTAGCGAATAAACTCTCATATGATGTGAGAATAATCAAACTGTTTATCAGAGGGAAAGTGTGATTTTTAGGACACTTGAGCCTAACATTAGCAGGCATAATGTTAGCTTATAACCAGCTGTTGTTGTTGTTGTTTAGCTGGCTCGTTGTTAGCTGTCCGCAGACAGGAGGATCACATGTCTAATCTGCTGACAATAAGTAATCACGACAATATTGGAAATAAATAAGCATGTTTATGCACGTTTTCGTGTGTTAGAGCCCTGACCTCAGTTCAGGGGATAAGGCTTGAGGTGAGGAGGAAGAGGATGAGGTGGAAATAAGGGAAGAGACAGAGCAGTGGTGGAGAAATCTGGATCATTCTAATAGAATTCTATTGGCGTATAGAGGGTTAGGTTGAATTACCTGTCGAGCAGGAAGCAGGCAACTTCAACGTTATTTTTAAAATCCTTCTCTCTCTGCAACTCCTTCCATCTGGGAAAGGGTACTGTGCCAATATTTACTCTTGGTTTATCCTGATGCCGGTTGTGTTATCTCTGTCCTTCGTGTTTTCGCTTCGTTGGTGAAGGGGACCCCTTCTCAGATGATAAAACATAGGTATGATCCTTCATATCTTGAGTCTGAAGGTGCAGGCACGAATTAAAATTTGCCTCCAAAGCATGCGAAGCATCTCCTCCGCCTTGGTGTACTACATATGTGTCCGGTCTCTAGCCATATACATAAAACGCGATTAGGCAGAACGGAGATGTCCATCTCAGCCACTTTATTCAAGATGGCAGGCCAACATGGTGGCTTCCACAAACCAGTGCCCGCTCCTGTGTATTTTTAAAGGATTAACTCTAAGTTTATGAGAATGCATCAATTTGTTGGAAGACGTAATTACACACTAATCAATGTATATTTATGAGCACAATATTCTTTTTTTCCTGTTAAATAACCTAAAAAATTTACTTAATGCACCTTTAAGCATTTGTTTGGCCTGGTTCAATATGTAGAAGTTTCTGAAGGCTCCTGTAACCTGTTTTTGCTGCCATGGAGAATTATAGCTACTCTCAATGTCATTGCTACAGAAATGTACCCCATCCATCCATCCATTTTCTTCTGCTTATCCTATTCAGGGTCACGGGTGGGGGCTGGAGCCTATCCCAGCTGCCATAGGGCGAAAGGCAGGGTACACCCCTGGACAGGTCGCCAGTCTGTCGCAGGGCCAACACAGAGACAGACAACCATTCACGCTCACATTCACACCTACGGCCAATTTAGAATTATCAATTAACCTAACCCCACTAACTGCATGTCTTTGGACTGTGGGAAGCCGGAGTACCCGGAGAGAACCCACGCAGACACGGGGAGAACATGCAAACTCCACACAGAAAGGCCCCGGCCAGATGGTGGATTCGAACTCAGGACCTTCTTGCTGTGAGGCAACAGTGCTGCAACAGTTAGCACTGCATTAGAACTTCATTAGAACATTAAAAAGCAGCACAAAGTTTGGTCAGTTTGGTATTTTCTATGAGAGCAGCTCAGAGCCCAAAGTCTGAGTCCCTGAGCACGATGGCGTAAGCCGAGATGCATCTCTCAGCCCTACCTCAGACTGCCATGACCTGGATGATTGAGAACCTACACAGGCAGCTATATATCAATGAAATCATCATAACAATTCTCAGAATAATCTGAATTCAGAGAATCCTGAGAATATGATGTTATGTATGAAAGGTACATTTAATCTGAAGGATTATGTGATGTCTGATATGTCCTCCAAATATCTAGACTTCATCAGACTGTTTACATTGTTTAGTAATATGTAATATTCTGCAGCTTTCAGCCAGACTTCGTGGCCCTTTTTGAAATCTAACTGCATGTTTGGCTTTTATGTTGATTTGGATTAATCTCACACTGACCTCACAGAGTTTCACACCCAGAAGAAACTAAACCTGAATTAAACCTGAACTCCTCTCAGGTGAATTGAGTCCTTGTTGGGGCAGCCCTCCTTAAAGACCACACCATGGTTTTAATTTGAGTTCATCGGTGATGATCTAATGGAGAAGCTTCGCAGTAAATCACCACCCTGATGAGTCTCTGCAGCTACCCAGCATGCTTTGCTCCCTTGCCCTCTGTCATCAATCCCCATTGGACTCGATGACTTTCTCTGCCAGAATCTCCTGGAAGGTGGAGAGCTGCTTCATCTGCTCCGTCTGCATCGAGTGTCTCCTCATCAGCTTCTTCTTCATCTTGAAGTCGGGACCCCGTTTGGGTGAGGCCGGGGCCACCGGGACAAGGATCTTGTGTCCGGAGTGGACGGGGGAAGTGGGTTTGCCGTTGGCCCGAATGTCAGGGATGGGTCTCTGGGGGTTGATGTTGAGTGGAGGCAGGAAGCCAGGCCTGGTGTGGGAGATGTGGTCCAGCAGCAGGGTTCCAGACCCCCGGCGCTCCAAGAGCCCCGGGCCACGGCGGCGCATGGTGATGGGGGATACTGAGTTGGGTATGTTCTCCAGAGACTCCCTGGATGAGCTGGTGACCAGGGACAAAGGGGAGGCGTTGTACCTCCTCCGCTCTACCGACACCCTCCCAGAGTCTGGTGATCCAGGGATGGACTCTGGGCAAAGGTGGGTATCTGACTCGTAGTGTTCCATCCGTGTCAGTTTGGGGTGAGCCATGACTCGGGTCACAACTGCCCCGGAACCTCCAGCATTCTCCTGGGACTCTGGAGCAGTGTTCCTGCGGTACAGGATCTGGTGCTGTTGGACTTTGTCAGCCCATGATGGACCGGACAGTGCTGCGCAGTCCTCAGAGCAGGACCGGTCAATGAGTTTGGGGGAGCAGGGGTCATGCGTCTCAATGCTGTGCCGCCGTGACAGCAGAGGTCTCACCGGTTCTGTGATGGATAGTCCATTCATCTCTGTGATCATCTTGTTCAGGTCACTGCTGCCCTCCTCCTCCAGACCTCCATCCACCCGGTCCTGGGGAACCCCACTCAGCACCGAGGGCGCCACAAGGCCCCAGGGCTCTGAGTTCAGGCGCTTCAGCAGTTTGCGGGGCGGTGGTCTCTTCTCACCCGGAGGTCGAGCTGATGGTAAAGGTAACGCTGAGGTGAGTTTGAAGCTGAAGATCCGCTCCTCGTCTTTGTCTCCTGTGGGTGAGGAGGTGCCAATTTCCACCTCAGAGGGGGACATACAGGCTGGAGACAGTTTGTCTACGATGCCCGGGGACGGCGGGGAGTTGAGGTACTGTTTGGTCTTCTTGGTGCCTGATGGAGACGTGTCAGTGGTGATGATGATCACCTCCTTGCCTTTGGCCTTGCAGGCGTCTAGCAGCACCTGCAGGGTGTCGCGGTCCCCCTTGTTGATGGCGTGGACGAGGGCAGAGGAGCCAGAGTAGTCTTTGAGGCTCGGATCGGCTCCATTCTCCAACAGCAGCGACACCACCTCCTTCCCCGCCTGCTCCGCACAGGCATGCATCAGCGCCGTCCGGCCACTCTTGTCGGGGATGTTGGGGTCTGCTCCTTTCTCCAGCAGGTACCTCACCATCCTCTGCCGGGTCTGCGGGTCATCGTAGCTCGCTAAGCAGGCGGCGGAGATGGGCGTCTCTCCACGCTCATTGCCCTCATTGATGTAGGCGCCGCCCTCCAGCAACAGGCGGGTCAGCCTCAGCTTCCCCTGGAAGACGGCTTTGAGGAGGGCGTTCCCCTCGGTCTGCAGGGATCCTCCATCTCCCATGATCCCTCGCCTCTCCTCAGACCTCCTGCCCACGGGATGCTGGCTTAAAGCTGACTGTCCATCCTCCACGAAAAGTCACATGACCTGCAGGAGAGACACACTGAGGTGAGTCCACCTGTATACCAAAATGCTAATGTGATGGAATGATGCTTGCAGATGATTGGCTGAGGTGCTGATAAAGAACCAAAGAGAGACTCTGTTTCTTTCTTGATTTTGTTTTTATTTTAACAGAATGATTTCACATCTCTCTGTGTGATTTCTTTTAATAAGGACAAAAATATAAAATACTACTGCAGTGATAGTCCAGAGGCATTAAGTTCATTACCTGCAACAAGTGAGACAGAATTTACATATAGATGCACTTAAATGTCTTAAAAATGTTGATTACATTTTAAAAATATAATCTAAAATATAAAAAAATAAGGACACACACTGATCATTACTTTGTGTTGTGTGGGAGGTCTGACTCAACCTGTATTATAAATGGAAACAACCTCAAAATTTGCGTTAAACCTCTCTAACGTCCAGCAGGAGGCGACTCCTCTGACTGTATAGAAGTCTATGAGGAAATTAGCCTCCTGCTCAGCTGATCTCTGAGCTCAGTAAACTCTTTACTGATGGGTTTATGGCCTCAGTCACTGGTTTCAGGACTGATTGAATAAAACTTGAAGTTCATTTTGGAAATTATGGTTCCATTAGAGTCACAGAGGAGCAGGAAGCAGGGGAGGATTTAGGGTGGGGCTACACACTGATTAACAAGTTGCTAGTGTCTGAGTATGTGGGCTCCATCAGATTATCAGTGAGGCTTCACGAAGGAAGATATCATGTTGCCACTTTTTAAAAAAAGATTTATTCCAAACCTAAAATCCTCAGTTGTAATGATTGATGGTTAGGAGTCTCTGGAGAGTGACTCTAAACCCAGGGTTCTCAAAGTGGGACCCACAGGCCGATGGTGACCCTTGATGTCATTTTATGTGGCCCTTGGACAACAAGGACAAAAGCACTTCTGTCCATTTCATTCATTCATAGCTGCTCTGATAAAAGAGGCCAGAATGAAACCAACAGAGCATTTTTCTTTCATTCTGACCTTCTGTTTGAGCCATCACAGCAAACCGAACCTTCAAAACATCGACAAAGACCTCACTGAGAGTTAAAAATCTATAAACCAGCACCAAAATGACAATCACCAACGTAAACCACCATCTTATGAATGGACACGAATGCTGACAGATGAGCGTATTGTTTTATTTGCTTCAGCTCATTCATGCAAAGTAATGTATTAAACCTTCTACCTGAGCAGGTGTGCCTGAGTGCAGACAGATGGTTTAAGGTTTAATACTGAGGGTCTAATCTCTGATGAAGACTCTGAGACACATCAGCAAACTCTTCATAGCTTCCTGCTGATGGTTAGCTCTGTCTCCTCCCACGAAGAAGGATCCCGGTTTGAATCTCCCGGGTTCTTTTGGTGTTCTCCCTGTGCCTACATGGGTTCTTTCCGGGTTCTCCGGCTTCCTCCCTCAGTCCAAAGACATGAACACATGAACGTTAGGTAAACTTAAAATCCGTTCCCGTACAGTATGAATACACCAGATTCATGATTTTCTGCTGCGTTTCTGTCTTATTTGCAGCACCGGTGTGAATGTTTTATGTTTATGTTCTTTATAGATCTCTTTCACCTGTTCCTCTGATACTGTCTGACTGAAGTGGAGCTCAGTTGATCCATTTTGTGCAGAAGAAGATTCAAAAGATGCATCAGAGGCCTCCTTTAATGTGAGCGCGCTCAGAGCCTGAAGCAGATGGGGTTAGCAGAGGAAACTGACACTTGTTATTTCTGATGATGTCTGATTGATTGTCTGACAGGGGGTTTAGGTTTTGTTGAGAGAGCTAACACAAAGAAAGCCTGGATATGTTGAACAGCCCTCAGGTGGCTCTCAGCCTTTCACAGCTGAGTCTCAGAGAGTTGTCTCAGTCACTTCCTGATCCAGCAAATCGTGTGTGGTCGAGTTTTCATTTCAGGCTTTGAGCATAAACGTAAGAAGAACAATTCGCCGTTTGTGTGTGTGAGTGAAACAGAAGTGTGTTTTTAACTCAAGCTGCAGGACAGAAAACCCACAGAGCGCGTGCATCCTCTCATCCACAGATTGCTGCCTCTGTCACAGTTTTTACATTTCCAGCTCTCTTAAGGATTCGCTATCATCTTTCTCACCTGTAAACGCCACTCTGAGCTCAGTGACGTGACACACTGCTTAACAAACACCTGACTGTCCACTGCTCACACTCACACACACACACACAGAGCTGGCTGTGACAGCAGATGGACTCAGCTGCACTTTGGACCTGTTTGTTCTGATTAAAGAATCATTAAACCTCCACACCTGTCGACAGGTGTCAGCGGATTCTGAACCAGCCAATCAGAATCGGTCCTTCCAGTAACCTGTGATGTGCTGTCATCATTGAGCAGCTGCATTAACCCTTTGCTGTCTGAGATTTAAGCTCACACACTCTCAGAAACAGGAGAGCGGCTCAGTCTGCACTGCCGTGCCCCCTGTGGGTTAATTATTGGACCTCAGGGTGACCACGTGAACTTTTCAGGGGCTAAAAGGGTGCATTTCTTTTAAACAGAAAGAACACAAATTCATGGCAGAAAAGGCTGAAGCCATTTTCACATACAACATATCAGCACAGAAACACATTTCTAACCAGATTTCATGTGAACAAAGACCAAAAAAACTTTTTAACTTTTTAAAATTTACAATAAAAATGAATTAATTCCTCATCATGTTTCCCTTTTCCTCTGAGTTCATACTTTCTCTCTAATGTCAGAAAGCCTCTGAATGCAGTTTGAACATTATCAGTGCAGAGCTGAGATCAGCTAACCCATTAAAGGCGCGGTTGGTTCATAATCATCTAATTTATTTATGTTTATGACTTTCTGTAGCAGATAAACTGAATTAGTGTTTGTTTTGAGTGTGTTTCCCCAAACCTGCACGCAGCAGCGAATATCTGCAGTTATTAAAATGCAAATGTTTAATGATCTCTGTTTGAAGAGTTCCATTTAGGTGAAGCTTCCATATAAAGGGGTGGACCTCACTGCCTGTAAGAGAGCTGATTTAAGAGGAAACATCTGGACACCGAGTCTGTTTAGCATGGGGCTGAAATGCAACCTGACCAAATGATTGATTGGTGGACGTAAAGAAAGGTCCACGTTAGTAACCCTAACTCCTACATTAAGGAGTAAAACTGTGAGCAGAGGGTCAAACTGCTCTCTGTGAGGTAACAGCGGTACAAAGGAGTCTCCCATCTAAGATAAGAAAAGATAAGAGGCTTCTTTATCTCCAAAGTTATATGGTACATAGCTCAAACAGACAAAATGTGCTAAAATAAAAATAAGCTGAATATAATACAATGAATTGGCTCTATAGTCTCTAAAGTTCAATAAAGCAAAATAAAAGAAATAAAAATAAAAGAAGTATTTAACAATGAATGGTTAGGAGCAGTTTTATTCTGTTTCTGTGTCTGATATCAGTCACTTTATCGTCTCCTATGAACCTGAACTTGTGTTTTTGGACTGTGGGAGAAGATTCAAACAATTCTGGCCTCTGCAGCAGCGTGCTGCTCATATCAAACCGTCGGCATGGATTAAATAAACAGTAAACCCGTAAAACTCAGCAGAACTAATATCTGACCTGTGCTTGTAGTTGGTGGATCACAGACTCGATCCTGATGTTAAAATCGAGAACAAGCAGTTCAGATCTGAACCTTTTTATGTAGGAAC
This sequence comes from Paratilapia polleni, assembly GCA_015106735.1. Taxonomy (NCBI): domain Eukaryota; kingdom Metazoa; phylum Chordata; class Actinopteri; order Cichliformes; family Cichlidae; genus Paratilapia; species Paratilapia polleni. The sequence goes on from VUQI01028314.1 coordinate 11,290, forward strand.
CTGATCGAGGGATAAGGTTCACCTCAAGGTCCAATAATTAACCATTGTTGGTGCATTCAGGTAGATCGTACCTGTGGGGACAGAAATTAACTCATGTTTCTGAGAGTGTGGATCAGTTTCCTGTTTCTGATTTCCTGTGAAGCATCCTGTAATTATCAGCTGATTTTATGAATTCATGGGGAATGTTTCAGCTGGAAACCACCGAGGCTGAAATAAAACTGACTTAATTTACCTGTAAGGTGCAGAACAGGTGAGGCTGCTGTGGTTTGTAAAGTATGACGCTTCAGATCAAACCAAACACGTGACGAAGGTCTCAGTCAAACACACAGACAGGACAAAAGATAGACGCATTCACCTTCCTGTAATTAAACCTCCATCTGAGCGTTTCACCGTCGCCATCTTGGCGTTTAGAAAGTGGACGTGAGGAGGTGGGTCTGCTTGTGAAACCCCACACTCATTGGTTAACGACCTGTCAATCACAAGTGATTAGCCAATGAACATACCCTGGATAATCTCCTTCCTGATTCTTAGAATGACTTCATGTTTTATTCAACATGAGCAGAACATGAGGCACAGATCATGTTTGGGAACGCCTCCGGGTCCCTCCTGAATAACTGGAGGAGGTGGCTGAGAGAGGGAGATCTGGGAGTCGCTGCTTAGACTGCTGCCCCAGCAAACAGGACCCAGGTAAGCAGCAGAAGATGGATGGATGGATGGACAAATGGATGGATGGATGAGTGGATGATCTGAATGATGGATGGATGGATGATGGATGGATGGACAAATGGATGGGTGGAGCGCTGGTCTTCTATATTCAATTCAATTCAATTTTATTTATATAGCGCCAAATCACAACAACAGTCGCCTCAAGGCACTTTATAATGTAGAGTAAA
>VUQI01028315.1:0-22774 GCA_015106735.1 Paratilapia polleni
CCAGTTAAATCCAGAATTGAATTTAAAATCCTTCTCCTCACATACAAAGTCATCAGGCCCCATCATATCTTAAAGACCTCACAGTACTATACTATCCCAATAGAGCACTTCACTCTCAGACTGCAGGCTTACTTGTGGTTCCTAGGGTATTTAAAAGTAGAATGGGAGGCAGAGCCTTCAGCTTTCAGGCCCCTCTCCTATGGAGCCAGCTCCCAGTTTGGATTCAGGAGACAGACACCCTCTCTACTTTTAGGATTAGGCTTAAAACTTTCCTTTTTGATAGAGTTTATAGTTAGGGCTGGATCAGGTGACCCTGAACCATCCCTTAGTTAAGCTGCAATAGGCTTAGGCTGCTGGGGGCTTCCCATGATGCACTGAGCACTTCCTCTTCATCACTTCCTTTCACGCTCCATGTGTTTTATACACCACTTTTGGATGGTTTTCAAGCTTGTTTTGGTCCCGTGTTAGATTGGTTTGTTTATTGACTCTGTCCATGTCTCCTGCAGAACTCCTTCTACAAACTGATGATGGGTGACAACAAATCAGAGAAGTTCTTTAAAGTGCTTCATGACAGGATGAAAGAAGCTCAGGCCGACATTAAAGCAACAGTTTCTGTTAATGTTGGAGAGATGACGCATAAGGCCAATGAGAAGGAGCTGGAGAATGGTGAGTGAAAAATGGTAAACATGGTTTTATTAGGACACACCTGTGGAATCAGATAATTGGATAGTTTCAGTGTACATCCTTATTTGGGGATCTTTAGATTTGTTTCATTTGAGCATGATGTGATGTCAAACCATTGATTGTAATCACTGGTTTGACATCACTTATGTGAACTTTAATGGTGTTTTAAAAACTTTATAACCTCTGTTTTAAAAGGTCACTTTAAAAAACCCCACAGTATTACGTGCCTTTGTGAAGGGAATGAATAAGACTTTGAAAATAGAGTGGGCATACTCTGAAGAAAACAATTTCAACTCTGAAATATTTTTAATAATATTTTCCCCTTCATAAAGTTGGGTCCAGCACTCTGGTACTTTCGGGTACGGGAGGTCACCAGTTGTTGGTACCGGGTCCAGGCACTTCTGCTCTGCCAGCTCAGTCAGCTGCAGAACAGAGGGAGGTGGACACAGAAATGGGACCGGCTGTTACCATCATGAAGCCGATCCTGAGGTTCCTACAGCTGCTCTGTGAGAACCACAACCAGGACCTACAGGTTAGTTTCTGCTAATTAATAAACTAACAGGAACTCAAAGTTAGTTGACTTTCTGGTTATCTTTTTATAGAATTTGTAGCATCAAACACATGATAAAAAAGTTAATCTACTATTTAGATTTTAGAGTCAAGTTGGGACTTTTTCTATCAACTTTACTCAGTTCTTTTACCACCATCCAGTGGCCAATAGAGGAAGTAAAGCTATCCGTTTGCTCCAGCATGTCCCTGATGTGAGCATGTACACAGAAAATGTGATGCTGAGGTCTGTGACTTTGTGTTTCCAGAACTTCCTGCGTTGCCAGAATAATAAAACCAACTACAACCTAGTGTGCGAGACTCTTCAGTTCCTGGACATCATGTGTGGTAGCACGACGGGCGGCCTGGGCCTGCTGGGCCTGTACATCAATGAATCAAACGTCCACCTCATCATTCAAACCCTGGAAACACTTACAGAGTACTGCCAAGGACCCTGCCAAGAGAATCAGGTAGACAAACACACAAGGGTGGAAACTTTTGTTTGGCTGTGCGGGTGGCAAGGTGATACAGTGGTTAACGCTGTTGCCTCACAGGCTCTAGATTTAAACCTAATGGCAGAGGTTGCCTGTTTTCATAATGCCTGCATGGTTTCCTTCCTCCCACAGTCCAAAGACATGTTTGTTATGTCAGCTGTCCATAGGTGTGGAAGTGTATGGTTGGGTTAACTACCCACTGAGGAGTGCCCAGTGACCTCTTATTTCCTAATCTGGGTCATATAAATACCAGTCCATATCGATTGATAAATACAGAGATTTACAAGATGTTAAGATTAATTCTGAAATCTAGGCATCACTAGAATCTCTGAAGGGATGTAACACAAAGCGAGTGGTTGGTAATACAATACTTGCTCAACAGTTACTAGAACTATAAAAAATTTCTAGAGTCTTAAAGTATCTATTGTGTGGTACTAGTACTGACATCTATCTAGAACCAGTTCCATTAAACCAACTGATGCCAGCACCAAAAACCTGGTACACATATCTTGAAATGTGGGCTCAAAAGGCACCAAGGCGGAACTAGCCCCAGCCCTACAGTGGAAAAAACCTGATGTGGTCCTCTGGTTTTCAGTCTTCAAGAGTTTCTAAAGGCGTCTTGAGTTTAAAAATAAACTCTTAGATCGGCACCTCTGAGTTTTCGGTTCCAGAAAGGCTGATTAGAGTAAGTTCAATCAACTCTGAGTGTGTTCACCCTGAGTTAAGCGCATGCGTGAGTAAAGACAGAAAGACATCATCAGTGGAGCTGATACCATGATTCAACATGGCAATGGATAAGTAAAGAGCAGAGCCTCCATTTTAAACCAGTGGACCGAGGAATATGAACACGTGTCAGTGCTGACCATGATATTTATCTTAAAAAATGGGAGCGAAGAAAATAGTTGTTTTAATCAACTTGGGCCACTGTCATCATCACAGACAGAATTAAAAGTCTGATATAAAATATATAATTTTTTATAATGTCTGTGGTCATCATTTACCCAACTTGAATTTTCATTAGATGAAGCTGGAATCCTGATTTTACATTTGATTTTTAAATCCAATTAGTCACCTGTAGCCTGACAGGGACAACGTGTAGGTGTCAGAAACTGAAGATACGGAGAAACAGATCAGTTTACTGATGGACCTGTGGCATTAGTTCCCCACACTGCAACAGACTCCAGGTGGATCCACCCTCAAGCCAGATTTTTATTAGATACTGTTGAGCAAACTGTTTTTGCTACAGTTTATAACCATTATGCTGCATTACTGTCCACAAACTCAGAGCGTTAGAAAGATGGCGACTATATTTTATTCTAGCTGATAATAAAATCCGTCACATAATCGCTATCTCCGTCCTTATATCGACAACTGAATGACTGTAAAATGCGCTCATTTTAAACACAAAAATAAATCTAACTGGATTTCAGTGTTTGTAAAAATGTAAACTTCTGCAGATTAATTAGCTCCGCTATGCGCTTAATAGTGACTTTACCAATGAGGAAATGCATCAAGAGTGTCAGTCAGCTGGTTCATTTGCTGCTGGAGGGGAGGAGTCAGTGAGTAAGTTCACAGAGTGTGTTACCCCAGTAACTGACTGAGTTTGAGTTAAACTCTCTTTCTGCAACAGAAAGCCCAGAGTTTCCCTCATCTCAGGGTTAACAAACTCAGAGTTGTTAGCTGAACCTGCTTCCTGGAATAGGGCCCTGGATTTACTGCAGGTGTAGGACAGTGAGCACCAGGCTTATTACTGCAGGTAGACTTATTAACACAGACGTTTGTTTTTTTGTGTGTGTGTTTCAGACATGTATTGTAACCCATGAGTCCAATGGCATCGACATCATAACAGCTCTGATCCTGAATGACATCAGTCCTCTGTGTCGTTATCGGATGGAGATGGTGCTGCAGCTGAAGGTAATGCTCATTCACCTGTCCATTTAGACACAGTCCAGTGTAGCTACACCACAGCTCTAAAAGTTTGCAGACATTTTTCTTATTTTTATATTTTTCTGTACAGTAACACAAGCACCACAAAGACTGATACAACTTATGACTTACTAGTGTTAGATCCCAGCTACCCCTGTGCAGGAAGTCTGGTTTAGAGGATCCAAGTCTCTGCCCCTCAGGGTATTACCCTAATAGGTGTGCCAGAAACTTTAAGGTGGTGGTGGGGAGACACGCCTAGCTCTAACTGTGTACATCCAGAGGCCTACCCTGCTTCCTCTGGAAAATGCACCTAACCGAGCAGTCCTACTAGTCAGATACAATCACCAGTCACACCCGTTAACGGCAGCTCTCCCCTGAATGATCTGTGCACTTGGTGAATTTGCTAGGATTTTACTTTAGTGGCTTTAGACTTTAGAATCTGTTAATTTTGTGGGCTAGAACAACCTGTTAGAACCATTAAAAAGTAGTAACACTCATACACAAGTTTTAACCTTTACTGTTAAACAAAGAATCAAAACGTGAATGTCCACAATTTAGACTTTTAATGCAGATAGGATATTTATTTAAGCATTTAAGCAAGGGCAAATCATCTAGCTCAGTCAGATTACAGAAAAAAATCAAAGCCAAATTGTATAAATCACTTCATAAATCACAGACTAATCATGAGAGCTGAAACAGGATAACTACCACTAAATTTGGAGAGAGGAGAGAGGATCGTTGCCAGGCCTTCAACCATATTCGTTCCTCTGACCGTGATGAATATAGATCAGATGAGGAAGTAGTGACTCCGTCCAAAGTCCCCTAGTTCCCCCAAAGTCTATATTCCAACACAGCAAAAATAAGCAGAGAAGCAAAGACTTGTAAATCTGCATGTTATGTTATAACTATCCTAGGGCTAGATAGTCCCTCATTTAGACAGTCCTAGGTGGATGAGGCCTTGGGAATCTCAACCTCTTTGACACAAGTTGTGAGTTATTATAAGTTCTTATGAGTCACTATAATTATGCTCAAACATGTTGTTTGGAGGGCAGTATAGGTGGTGATCAAATGAAACCCCAATATTTATCCATACGCTTTCCAGTTAATGTGCAGTATTGTTTCCAGTGCTTTAAGTCAACATTTCTAGACCTCAGTCACCATCACCAGGCACAGTTTCTTACAAAACAGTCCATTTGTTTAACTGCTGTTTTTTTTTCCCGTTACCAGGACAATGCCTCCAAGCTGCTGTTGGGTCTTATGGAGAGTCGTCACGACAGTGAGAATGCAGAGAGGATTCTGTTAAACCTACGGCCACGAGAGCTGGTCAGACCCTGAACCAGATGTTCATAAAGCAGCTGTGAAAGATCTGAGTGAATGGCAAGTAAAAGTCCAAGTCTGTGTGTGTGCTCTGGCAGGTGGAGGTGATAAAGAAGGCCTACAACCAGGAGAGCGAGTGTGAGGATGTGGAGGTGGAGGTTTCTCCTCGGGAGGTGGGACACAACATCTACATCCTCGCTCAGCAGGTGACTAAACACTACTTCCTTACTGGCTGCCTGCATAAGCTCATGAAATTCTGATTGGCTCAGTTGTTACTTAGCAGGTTCTTCTTGTTCATTTGCAGCTGGCGAGACACAACAAAGTCCTGCACAACCTCCTAAAACCTCCAAAGAACAGTAAAGAGGGAGAGGAGGGCATCTCCTCCATGGTAAACATCCACCCACCCATTCATCCATCCATGTCATGTTGTAATGCTCTGAAACTGACACCATGCTGCTGTTTATGTGTCTGCAGCTGAACCTGAACAACCGGCCTCTGTCCCAAATGTTGAAGTCCTCAGCTCCAGCTGCTGTGGTGGAGCAGGATCCACTGGAGTACTATGAACAGCTGACTTCACAGATAGAGGTAGTACTACTGCAACACATATCTTTATTCTGAACCATCAACAATAATATACTTGGGGTTTTCATTATCAGAAGGACTTCATTTTTACGTAATGCACAGTCATATGAAGAAGAATAGCCCATCGAAATTGCATGAAATAGCATTTGATCCTCTTTGAAGGAGGCCTTCGCATGAAGCTCTATTCTCCGATCACTCATGAACAAAACCCCAGGAAACTTGAATCTCTCCACTTGAGGCAGCAACTAATCTCCAACCCGAGCAGGCATTCCACTCTTTTCTGACTGAGAACCATGGTCTCACACTTGGAGTTGTTGATTCTCACCCCTGACACTTTGCCCTACAAGCCACACCAGTACAAGCTGGATGTCATTGCTCAATGAAGCCAACAGAACTCCATCATCCACAAAGAGCAAATATGTAATTTGCCCCTTTCTTGTACCTAGAAATTCTGTCCATAAAAGAATAAACAAAATCATCAATAGCTGCATTAATCATCTGTAGAAATAATATCCACTCTTGGCAGAAGGAGCTAGTATTGCCCCATTTAGCTGACATACTTGCTTTTAGGAATTTTACATATTTATCCACCAGTCTAAGTTTCTGATTGTTTTCTATGCAAAATTACTTCAGTTGTAAGGTATCTTCCCACAAAATTTCAGTGGAAATGGATTCCCATAACCACCCTTTTCTTCTTTTTTAAGCCTTGGTGAGTTTGCTTACTTACATTTTTACTTCGGCTTTTCAACGAATGGTCTAACAGTATATTTAAGTACTCTTTAAGAAGACACAGAATTCATAGTTGAATCATTAAGCACAAGCTGCCCGGTCCTTGAGGCATCTTCTGATTGTAGATGCCCAACAACTCGACATTTTTTTTGCATTAAGCAGTCAGTTCTTAGGCTGAATTTGCTGAGGTAGCCAGTCCTGGACAACTTGACAATCATTTGAAATCCACACCACTTTTTCAGTGTGACTGGTCTATTTGAGTTTATCAACTTTATCTTTAGGGACTGTTTTAGAGAAGATCAAGAGTTTTTTTTAATTTATTTTTTTATTTTTTATTAACTCATTTTTTTCCGCCACGTCTGTGAATAATATATTTTCTAAAATGTGTGTCTGTCCCTGTCCAGATTGTTCGTGAGGACCGCAGCATGGAGCAGATTGTGTTTCCTGTTCATCCCATCTGTGAGTTTTTGACAGAGGAGTCAAAGTCCAGAGTGTTCACCACCACCGAGCTGGATGAGCAGGGGTCAAAAGTCACGCATTTCTTTGACCAAACATCCTTCCTGCACGGAGAAATGGAGTGGCAGAAGAAGCTGAGGAGTGAGTACAAACATTCACAGTCAGTATTATACTACCAGAGTGTGTGCTCGTTGCTTTTTCTGTTTTTAAGTCAACATATCAAACCAACAATGTGTTCAGGCTCATAATGTATGTGCTCGTGCAGGCATGCCGGTGTTGTACTGGTTCTCCAGAAGGATGACTCTGTGGGGAACGATCTCCTTTAAACTTGCCCTCTACATCAACCTCATCATTGCTTTCTTCTACCCCTATGACTCCGGACAAGGTACTACTGGTACTCCTATGAACTACCTAATTTTATCTTTTGAAGAACTGGGTAGAGAACTGGTCCACATGGTGATGGCTGGTGCAGCATTTTAATGGTTCTTCTTGACATCATTTTACACAGATGTGTCCAGCTACATGTATTCATGAAACCTGGCTCTGGATCACACTCCTCATGAAGGTCAGCAAACTGCGGAGCATTTTATATGTCATATTAAGATTCTCTTCCCTCCTCTCTCCTCTCCTCTGTAGGGGCAATAGACGACTCTCTGTTGTTGATGCTGTTCTGGACCCTGACTGGTCTCTCAGTCCTGGGTTTGTTCTCTAAGCGTTACGGGGTCCAGCTGCTCACCGTCGCTCTGATCCTCAGGTCCATCTACCACCTGGGCATTGGGAACACGCTCATATTGCTGGGATCACTTAATGTGAGAAAACACTACATTACCCATCAGCCACATGGACATTACAAACTTAGCATGTCTCAGAAGTACTTATTATTTTTATATATTTCAACCCTTTATCCACTGTTTAAGCATCTCGGTTTTTCCTTACTTATCTTGTACTGGCCCTTTATTCGGCCCTTCAGAGCTTCTTGTGTCTGAAACTAAGGTTGTAGCTCCTGTCTCTTTAAGCCTGCCAAGTGGCCGCACAGTCACTGTCACAGTGCTTATGAACTGTATTGCCTATATTATTACATGTTCACCTCATTATTTGAAACTCCGGCCACTTTTAATATGAACATCTGACATGGTGATCTGTCTGGCTACAACTCCACCAGCCTGATCATCTGCTGCCCTGCCTGTGTTTCTGCTCTTTTCCAGCTGATCAATAAGGTGGTGTTTGTGGTGAGTTTTGTGGGGAACAATGGCACGTTTATTATGGGATACAAGGCCATGGTGATGGATGTGGAGTTCCTCTACCACCTGGCGTACGTCCTGACCTCCACACTGGGACTCTTCGTTCACGAGCTCTTCTACAGCATCCTGGTAAACAGCACACACACTGTGATCCCCTCAGATGTCCATCCAGTTTCGGTTAGGAAAGAAAAGCTAAATGTCTGTGTTTCTTTTTGGGCAGCTTTTTGACCTGATCTACCGGGAGGAGACTCTGTTAAATGTGATAAACAGTGTGACTCGTAACGGTCGCTCCATCCTGCTCACAGCTCTGCTTGCGCTCATCCTCGTCTACCTCTTTTCCATCGTGGGCTTCCTCTGCCTGAAGGAGGACTTCATTATGGAAGTCGACCCTCTGCCACAGATCGCTGCAGGTAAATTCACAGCTGTTAAAATTAACCCTCGTGCCAAAACCTTACTCAGTACTAATTATTGATTATCTGCTGTTCAGCTTCTCAAAAGAGTGAAGCCTCTCAGGATTTCCTGGAGTCGTGCTCTGCAGATGGTGTCAGCTGCACTGCAGAGACCAACACTGAAGAGGAAGGTAAGAGATACAGAGATGATCAGCTGGTTGCTGATATTAATCACAGTTTACGCAACTGCAAAAAAGTATTAAAAAAAACACAGATTTAATTAACTTCTTTAAAATACATTCATTCAATTTCTGCCACTTATTTGATTCCAAGTATGGATAGGCAGGTAAACAACTCCAACTACATAAAAACTGTCAATCATGCACAGCTGCAAATCCAAGAATAAAAATATGGAGCTGGTAATGAGCAGAATAGGTCCATTAAGTCATTCTGCAGTATTAAAATTAAATATCCTTTGTATCTGATACCTGTTAAAGGTTAGTGATGACGGGGTTTCTCTCTGTGTGTATGTGTGTGTGTTTCAGACGAGTCTAACTCGGAGCGGGCTTGTGACACTCTGTTGATGTGTATCGTTACTGTGCTGAATCATGGACTGAGAAATGGAGGAGGAGTCGGCGACGTTCTCCGCAAACCGTCCAAGAATGTAAGAAACACTTTTTACCTGAGTTCTTCCCTCTGAAGGTAAAATGCACAAATGACACCTTTGCTTAACCTTTTATCTGACTTTTTGTTTATGATATGGAAAAATATTCTGTCACAGAAATGTGCAGTAACATTTTTAATGTGCAGTCACTACAAAATGGATCTTAAATCATAGGGCTATATCAACTAAATGCTAGCTGCTCTGCAGATTATGATTACATTAAGTTAAACCTTGTTTGGGAGAGAACTGATGACTATTCATGGAAAACAATGCAAAGAATAAACATTAAACAAATATTAAAGTACACTAACTTGGAGAACTTTAAAGCGGTTAAAAGGACGAAACATCATCAGGTAAGAAATTCCAGCAGAGTAAAAGCTAAATACCTTTCCTGGGTCTGTGTGCAGGAGCCGCTGTTTCCCGCTCGAGTCGTGTACGACCTGCTATTCTACTTCATTGTCATCATCATCGTCCTCAACTTGATCTTTGGTGTCATCATCGACACGTTTGCAGACTTGAGGAGCGAGAAACAGAAGAAGGAGGAGATTCTGAAGACAACGTGTTTCATCTGCGGTATGTAAACATTCCTCACAGACTGGTCTGACTGACAAACCAATCGGCTAACAGTCAATTTAATGCAAAACTTTTGTGCTACTGCAGGCCTTGAGAGAGACAAGTTTGACAATAAGACGGTGTCCTTCGAAGAGCACATCAAACTAGAGCACAACATCTGGAACTACCTCTACTTCATTGTTTTGGTGCGTGAGAAAAACAAGACTGACTACACAGGACCAGAGAGCTACGTAGCTCACATGATCAAGGTAAGAAATCTTAAAGAAAATGAGACATGGCTGTGATTCCAGGTACACAAACAGCTGCTACTTTTTCTTCTGTTTCAGAACAACAACCTGGACTGGTTTCCACGCATGCAGGCCATGTCACTGGTGGTAACAGACGGCGACGGAGAGCAGAATGAGATGAGGCAGTTACAGGACAAACTGGCAGCAACCATGAAGGTGGTGACGACCCTGACCGCCCAGCTGATGGAACTCAAGGAGCAGGTATTCACACAGAAAGCACAGCAGGAGACTCTTATGCACTCCTGTACTGGGACTGATAGTGTATCTGTATACCTGATCGTATTTTAATGACAACAAAGTTGACTTGGATGTGATAAAGATTGCCATGTAGCCAGATTACAGCTAGCTGCTTAACCGCCCCTCCCTTTCATTGCTCTTGGCTAATACTGTAGAAATACACCCATACACAAAGGTGTATGTAGCATTTCCACTCAGTTACTACTTTACTAGTAACAACATTCACAGGCAAGAAAGCAAAAGTTAGCTACACTGCATGAATGTGTTTGATTTGTTTGTAACGTTGGCTTATAAAAGTCATTCAAAAACAACTACCTTACCTGCCAGATCAAATGCAGGAATTTGGATGAATTAGCCAACCATATCCACTCAAGAGCAGGGCTCTTTATGGACAGAAGTGAGCATTTTCACCATCACCATCTTAGCTCTTTGAAAACGGAAATCAAGAGCGCAGGGTGGATGTGACTGAGAAACCGAGAGACACCAAACACTCACTGGCTAACAACTTGTGATTGACAGGTTGTTTGCCAATTAGCATACCCTTGTTTATCCTAATTTCTGGGGGCCTTAGTTTATAAAATAGACTTCATGTTTAATTCAACATGAGCTGAAAATAGTGATTAAGCCCATAAAGTCATCAGGAAAGTGTTTACTGAGGTCACAGGGAAGGGGAGCCAAGGACGTTTTTCCATAGACTTCTATACAACCGAAAGTCTTTTTACAACCAGAAGAATGCCAATCAGATAAATTCTGGTCATATTTTCCACTCATTATCCTTTCATTAAAAGCAGGACTTCATCCAGGATTCAACCAAGCTGATCCTCAAATTGCTTTCAAAGAACCAGATTTAACAGGATAGGATAAGATTTAACAGGATTATTTGAGCCTGAATTATTGGCGCCATAACTGAGGAGCAGGGCTCTAATTATTGCAGTGCATGTAAACACTGTGAATCACAGCATGTGTGGTGTTTAATGAGGCTTCATGTGACAGCTGTAAAATCAGTTTGAGCAGCGTGGACTCACTGTGCTCCCTCTGTGTGTGCAGATGACGGAGCAGAGGAAGAGGAGGCAGAGGATGGGCTTCGCCGATGTCCAGGCTGGAGCGAGCGCTGCACTGCCGCCCAGCGCCGCAGGAGGAAACCATCAGATCTACAAAACATAAAGACAGACTCAGATCAACACACATAAGGACTGAATGTTCACTACAAGATCCACATTTGTAAACCATGCAGCTGGACTGATGGACAGAAAGGAAAACACTAGAACAGAGTTGTAGCGCATGCAGCTTTCACACAGTTTGGTCATTCTTTCATTCATTTCCATGCGTAACAATACAGACACTTTTGTTCAATAATCAACTTTCTGTCTTGTGTGAGGAATGACAGATGCCAAGCATGCTCCAATCACTTTCTGCTGGCTAATAATGTGCTCAGATTAGCTGATGTGACTCTTTTAAACCTGCAGCTTCATCCCAGCTCAGATTACAGGACAAATTTAGCCCTAAATCTTCCTGCACCAGGGGCTTTGAAGGATTCTGGTCTCAGTCTCATTTTCTTTACCGCTTCAATAAAAATTAAACTCTTTATTGCTTCCTTTCTACAGCAGCTGTTTGGGGACTCCTTCCACCTAATTTTACATTTAGTTTACTTTATAAAGCTTATTAACTTCTTATTAAACGTCACAGAACAGGTTCATGACTTCAACTGAAACACATATACCATTAAAGGGCAGAAATTAACCAGCACATGGTTATTTTATTTATGTTCAGGAAAATGCAGGACATTGCATAACTTATCACAAAGCTGTAAATATTTATATAATTAAACCTGTCTGAAACAAGCCTAAAAGACAGTTCAGACACAGAGAAAAGTAAAGCTAAACCCCGTTCTAAATCAGATCTGGAACCTGTCTAAAACCCTGTCCACCAACCATATTTATCTCAATGAAAATAGTAGGGATGGTCATGATTTTTGAATACAGACAGTTTATGTGAACATTTCTTGTATGAAAATATATCGTCCCTTGTTTTTACTGATGTTCGGTAGAATGTTACGTGCTACTGTTGGCAGAAGGTGGCTGTAATGCAACAAGATGTTTGCCAGCAACCACTGAACAACAAAAACAGGAGAAAAAGTCAGTAACTGCCAGATGCCGGACCAGTTAAACATGGTAAAATTAGCTGCTACTGTACAAACAGGAGAATGCAAAGTCAAGGATTCTTGGGTGGTGCTTCTTCAATAAAATAAACAAAAATTAGGTCCAATGTAAAGCTAGCATGTCACAAGTCTGCCACAACTACTGTATGTAAAGTCATTTAAGATCAGGTTGCAGTGGGTGATAATCTTTTAGAATATTCAAACAGTGTTGTTGCTTGAAATGGCCATCGCAAGAAAATCCCTTTGCTACACTTCCAGCCCAAAACTGAATTGAAATAGAAGGCCTAAAGCAGTCTCTGTTGCGGATACAGACATCTGGAGACAGCAAAGCTGAGTAGTCATTCCTGTTGTACTTCTCTGAAGTCTTCCTGAAGGGCACATGCATAGTTGGTGAATTGTAAAGTCTCTGCGGACAAGTTTGTGTCGTCACAAAAAAACTCGTCCAGGCACGTGGACATCCGCTCAGAGCCTCACGCTCAACGTCTGATGGTGAAATTTACATTACTCAGACCCAAGTGTACTCACAAATGCACAGATGCATGTGGGCATTTACGTGGGCGTAAATGTCCACATGGTATAGTTTAAGTAATGTCTTAATTTCCAAACAACAGCATTTAGAATCTTCTAATTTCACACATTTCTATCTTCTAAGTTGCTTATATTCCTGAAAGCTGCACTTGGATCATACATTAATTTTATTAATGAGCAACTTGATTCACTTGAAACTGTGGCATCCACACAGTGGCAGGAAGTGGTCCATGCATTTTGTGTCATGTCTTTGTTTTTTTTAAGATGGAGTCAGAAAGAAATGTGAGCACTGTGATGCAGTTGAAACACCTCAGTAGAGTCTTTTTTAATCCATCTGGAAGTTTATAGTTTAGTCAGAGCTCTAAGAACAGATTAGGATTTTTATCTAAATGGAAAATGAGTTAGTTTAAATTATTACTTAGATGAAATGTTTGCTGGCTTTAGAAATAAGGAGAGGGAGCCAAAGAATTATAAACTTCCTGTTTGGATGCGTTCAAACTAAAATTCTCTACCAAGTGTCATAAACTGCTAACGTGCACATGTATGTTTGTTAAAATAACCAGGCATCAACTCACTTTAGCCATTTTAAGAAAATGTAAATAGAACCCAACATGCCACTTCTATTTGCTAATTTGATTTGTGTTTCTGCTTGTAAAGTGAGCTGAACCCACTTGTGTGTTTTTTGGGTTTTTTTATTGTAAATCTGGGAAACTTGTAGTTCCTAAAATTTTCTTGTTTTCTGGTTTAAGTGTGATAATATTTAAGGCGACAGAAGACATGGTTTGTTTTTCTTTAACACTGTAATACAGCTCAGTACAGACACTGGATGATGAGTTTGTGAATAGAAAATATGATTTAGTTGGTTGTTTTTTTTTTTTCCCCACCGACAAACAGACGGGTACAGATGGAGTGAAAAGAAATATGAACTATGAAGAAAAATGCATGTTTTCTCACTTTTGGTTTGTCCGGGTTTGACTGAACTTTTATACATATACTTCAACTTTAGGTTTAAAACGCAGTTATTAAAAGTTAAGTGGATTTAGTTTAAGTTTTGGGTTTACTCAGATCTTTTAAAAAAAAGTCTGCTGTAGCTGTTTTTTTCTTTAAATATGATTGCATTTGGGGACTAACCTGCAAAGACTCACAGATAATCCTGATCAGCTGGTTTCAAAAGAGAGTTGAATGTGCACAAAACTCAAAAGATCTGACAAAGGAGGCAGAAAAAGAGAGCCCAACCAGAGGCAAAAGAATCACGTCTCCAGTATCCTGCACATCAACGTGTTGAAAGGAAATCAAACTTTTTTCTTATTTAATTAAATGTAAACTGTTAAAGAATTTGATTGAAAGACTCGTTTTTTTCATTTACAACCACTCTTTCTATAAAGAGGCACCGAAGATGGAGCGACAAATTAAAGGAAAAGCCTGCACCTTTACAGTGAGTGTCTCTGTTATGCTCTGAGAGGGATTTGATGACATGGTTTAGGTTGACCCGTTAGAGCCTCGGTTCTCAAATATGTGGGCAACAAGGTGAAAAATAAGAAGTGAAACTAGCTTGATTGAATGTCTTTTTAAAAAGGGAAAATAAACGGCTGATGCTTTCATGAAGGACTGATAAAAAGTGTGCGGTGTGTGATGTAAACTTTTTTCAGCTTCTGATGCGGGACATGCCACAAAAAGTTTGACAACTTCTGCCGTAGAGGGAGGGAACTCTGCTAATCAATACAAAACTGTTCGGAGTGATCTCCTTTATCCGATGATGAAACATTTCCATCCTGATGGGAGTGGTTTCTACCAGGATGACTAAGCCTTCATCCATAGCACATGAGGGCTCATTGAATGTTTTGATGAGGATAAAAATGATATGAATCATATGCTGTGGCCTTCGGAGTTGGTAAAATGTGAACCCAGTCATGGTGAAGCTGTTCTGACACATGGACAGCATATCCTGAATAATCTTTTCTGACTGAATAACCACAATTTACAAAATGGACTTCACGTTTTATTCAGTATGACCTGAAACTATTGGCTGAGCCCATAAACTCATCAGGAGCATGTTTACTGAGATCACAGAGAAAGGGAGCTGGGGGCTGTTTTCCTGTAGACTTCTATACAAACACAAGTCTTGCTGAAACCACAAAGGTCATCCCCTGGTGGCCATTTAAAAAAAAATCAAAATGCAAGTTTAAGGCAATTTGACGCTGGCTTCACTTTTCATACCCAGAGGCCACTCCCATCTTTTATACTGTCTATGTCATGGCAGCACGTGATGGCCCAACACCTTACTGAAGCCATTTTCACTCATGCACCGCAGTTCAACTTTTCTAGACGTCACCACACAGAGGTGCATGTGAAAACACAAACTCAATGGCCACTTTATTAGGTTCACCTGTTCAACTGCTCCTTAACAAAAATATCTACTCAGTCAACCAGATGGGAGCAACTCAGTGCATTTACATATGTAGACTTGGTCATGCCAACCTGCTGAAGTTCAAACTGAGTATCGGAAAGATGAAGAAAGGTGATTTATGTCACTCTGAACATGGCATGGTTGCTGCTGCCAGACGGGCTGGTCTGAGTATTTCAGAAACTGCTGACCTGCTGCGATTTACCCATGCAACCATCTCTAGAGTTTACAGAGAATGGTCTGAAAAAGAGAAAATATTCAGTGAGCAGCAGTTCTCTGGACCAAAAATGCCTTGTTGATGTCAGAGGTCAGAGGAGAATGGCCAGATTGCTTTCAACTGACAGAAAGCAACAGTAACTCAAATAAACACTCACTGAAACCAAGGTACAGGTGCAGAAGAGCATCTCAGAATGCACAACATGTCAAACCTTGAAGCAGACGGGCTACAGCAGCAGAAGACCACACCGGGTGCCTCTCCAGCCAGCTAAGAACAGGAAACTGAGGCTTCAAACGGGTCTGCACTAACCAGTGGGTGACGTCACGGTTGCTTTTATACTGTCCATGAGCTAAAATACCTTTCATACTGGGGACATCACAGCAACATAAAACACTAGATGACACCCACCATTTTGACTTCAGGCCTGAAGCGAACAGCAGCAGAGAATTTGTAGCAGTGGCCTCCTGACAGCATCACCTTCGACCACGTCAACCAGCTGATTATTATAAACACCTGGAAAGTTCTGTCGTGGTTCAACTACGTTCCTAACATCTAGTTATTGTCCTTAACTGACCAATAGGCATGCATTAGCAGAAGGCTAGCATTTTACAAACAAAATCGCATCCATAGAAGAAAAACTAATGACAGAAGTGGAATTTTATTTCAGTTTGGACACATTATACATACAGTATCTGTGAAAACTAAAATAAGATGTAGTCTATTTGTCTAGAAGGAAGTATAAATAATTACTTTGGCTGTTTAGCTCCATTCACTCCTATTTTTCCTATTATTACTATCTCACCAGCGCCCCCTGCTGTGCCCTCAGCTGAACTGCAGCCAGATTCTATACGATGGGATTGATGGGAAGTGGAATGGCTCTCCTAGATCGGCTCGGTTTCAAACCAAAACCTCCACCGTCAGCTTCCTGTTAGCGTTCTTGTTTTTTTAATCAATTTTAGTTAGAGATACAATTACAGAAACACAAACACCGCAACCTGACTGTGTGTGCCGCTTATGGGTCTCCTTGTTTATTCATGTGCGTATTTCAGAGTTCATAACAGGCTATAAATAGGGTTTATTGTTCTCAGTTCATTCTGCTATACAGTGCAATGTCTGGCATATATAAGTAATATTTATTGTTCCCTATTGTTGTTTCTGTAAGAACAGGTAATCTCCTGGTCTGTGGCACCGATGATCTGTGTCTTTTCGTGTGTGTGTGTGCGCGTGCGTGTAGGATTATAAAGCTTTGTTGTGGAGCCTCAGAGGAATGTTGACCAGAGTCACTGCCTGACCAACCTGTGTGTGTGTGTGTGTGTGTGTGTACTTGCACTGGTGTTTACACACTAACTTTCTTATAAACATGATGACCATTTAAGTCTCCAGGACACTGGTGTAAGTCACTGTGATCGGCTGTGTGTGTGTTTGTGACCCAGATAACTCATTTTACAGGTCATGGTCATTTCTCTAAGGTTTCAGGTACATTTATGGTCTGGGTGATCTTATCTTTTGATTGGATCAATGCCCTCCAGCTGTTCACTGTCAGGCTGCAGCAGCTGCTGGCTCGTTAGGCCTCAGACAATCACAGAAACCCAACTTTCTCGACTTTTTCGGTCCACACCCTGTAAACCGACTTTAATGAGAAGGACATGGGTTGAATTTGCCTCAAATATCCAGAGTCTCTTGGCTCAGTGCCTCTCTTCTAACAATGAGCAATAGTAGCTAAATTTATCTTACATGGATTGGTCGTTATATAGTGCTTTTCTACTCTGAGCACTCAAAGTGCTTTTCACTTTAAGCTTCAATCACCCAATCACGCACACATTCATAAACTGCTTTTATTCTATGCCTAAGCGCCTCGTCTAATATTCACAAACACATGCACTCTACGATGGATGTATCGGGGGCAACTCAGGCTTCAGTATCATACCTAAGGATACTTTAATATGCAGACTGGAGGAACGAGGGAGCAAAACCACCGACCTTCCGGCATCTCTACCTCCTGAGCCACAGACGCTTACAAATTGAGACCTAAAATCAGCAAAGACTGCACAACAAAGACTCCAACACAACATGTTAGCAAGGAGGCTATAGTTAGGCAGCTAGCTGTTACACTGCGTATCACACCATTTGCCTGTGTTAGCAAGTAAGCTAACATAAATTTGACTGTTAAGGAAAAATTACAGTCAGCACCAGCAGAGCATTTAACTCATAGAGGGATGATGCAGGTTATGTCTTATGTCCGTCTTATGCAGCTGATAACTTAGCTGGTCATTTTCAGATTACTTGGCTCACGTTACAAAACAATTGTCACCAGCGATTAACAGCTAGCTAACTTTAGCTCACTTGTGACTACCCAAGACTGGAAACCCGATTTGTTCTACACGTGCAGAAATGTGTGTACTTCTTATCACTGCTACAGTTCAAAAGGAATCATTTTACTGCTGGTGTTGGATTAAAACTTCCTTGATTCCTAGCAAAATCACATCTGACTCAAAAATCCACAGAACAGCAAAACTCTGAACATACTACATATTTCTGCATTTATAGGTTTTAATGAAACAAATTTAATTGTGTTTTTCCAGCTGTTTTAAACACTAATTCATGTTGGACGATGGTAAATTATTTAAAGAATTTAGCTCAGGATTGTGAGTCATATCAATAAAGATCAGGATCAGCTCACTGCTGCTGCATGTTTCCATTCCAGCTACATTCCACACGTCTAACTTAGCTTTTAATTAAAAGGAGGTTTAAGTTATACATCTCTGTCTGTCTGTGTTTGTGTTGCATTACAGTCATTCTGAGTGACAGCGGAGGATTGAGGGGACTAGCTCGGGGTTCCCATGGCGTCTCTGTGTTGTTGAACTAAAATAAGTTTATAGCATCCACCAATTGTTGTGGGATACACTGGACTGTGTGTGTGTGTGTGTGTGTGTGCAAGGCAGAGTGAGAGAGCCGTGGTTGGTCCGACAGCTGTCTGAGTGTGTAGTTTATGGAGTTTATAGTGTATTATGCTGGCATTAACACTGTGCACAAGTGCTGTGTGTGAATGTGCGTTTAAAAGTTACACTGCATTCAGAACGGCCCAGAAACATTTGCACAGTGACACAGTTTTTACAGTTTTTGCTCTATACTCCACCACAGCCGATATGAAGTGAAACAATCCAGATGCAACTGAAGTTCAGACTCTCGGCTTCAAAGAAAAACTTTTTTTATTTTTTAAAACTGCATTAAAACACGGAGGAATTACACAGTTGCCTTTTTTCAAGGGCCCAAATTAAAGATGCACCGACTACAAATTTTTTGGCTGATACCAATTTTTGCTGCTTGCAATTTACTTTCTAAGAACTATAAATGACAGCATATACAAAAAAAAAAAATCAACTTTTCTTCAATGCAAAATATTAGTTTCATAATAAACAAAATTATTAAACTTTACAATTTCCCTAAAACCGCAGTAAGTTACAGGATCTTCTCTCACTTAAACAACTGAAAATAAAGTGCCCTGCTACTGGGAAGAGGCACAAATAATTAACTGAAAATGAATTGTCATACACCCACCTTCACCTGACATGTTTTACCTCAGCAAACAAAAGTAGCTGCAACAGATTTATATACCCAAACAAATTTCAGTAAGTTGCATCATTTTCCAGTATGTTTATAAATTCACCAGATAACAGGACATCGACCCTTTTCTATTTTTCACTTGTCTCTATAACTGCTTTGATCCTTTGCTCATACCGAGGCTGCTGGCTTGTGGCTGGCTCTGGATAGCTTTAGCCTCTATGCCTTTGTTAGCTTCTTTAAAATAACCATGCTCAGGGTGATTTAAGCATCTCATTAGGTTTGTTCTTACAAATATTTTTGGGGTTTTGCCTTTGGTTTTGTCAAATTGAGGCAGGTTGAGATCAGGTAATGGACGCAGTCGGTGTAGACTATTCTCTGTCTTTACCTTTAAAAATCGTTGAGTTGCTTCCACAGTATGTTTTGGGGCACCGTCCAGTCCACTTTGCTATATTAGGCTGAATCTGAACAGAAAGTCCAGCTCCACATGCTTCAGAGTTCATCTGACAGATTTTGTCTTCTCTTGCATGACATTACTTTCACACGTGAACTTTAGACCATTTCAGGAAATTCAAGTCGGGATGTTTTCCACAGATGTCCTTTCTCACGTGCAGCACACAGCAGGGGATAGTGTGCTTCATTTTTATACTCGATTCGCTTGAAAACAGGGACCTATGTATAAAAATGGTGATAATTTGTCAACAGTTAATCCTACAATTTTGTTCAACCCCTTGAAATAAAGTTGAGAGTGTGAACTTCAATTACATCTGGATTGTTCCATTTCAAATGAGTTTACAGTACTCTAAATACACAGTGTAGTTAGGGAAATGGAAGCACCTGGGTAGATTTGTAGGAGGAAGGACACATGCCAGCCACTTGCTCTTGGTGAGTTTACCGCACTATTAGCTGTGCTATTTGCAGATTGGCACGATGTGTCACACTGCCTTTTTATTAGGGAGCTGGCAGGTTAAAGACCACCCAAAGTCCAATCCAACTGCGTCGGACATTTCCATTGATCTAGTGCCACTGGAAGCCATTCAAACCATGCATCATACTGCCTCCTGGTCATACTGTATGTTTCGGATCATGAGCCATTTCAAGCCTTCTCTATACTTTTTCCTTCCTGTTATTCTGATACAGGATAATATGAGTTTCTTTAGTCCAAACAATACAATTACACAACAAGCTTTTTAGATGTAATTTTGCTAAGTTTGTTCACAGCAAACAGCTTCCAAATGCAAATCCCACTCTTGGAAACATCGTCAGACATTTTACCAGCTTAAATGATGATGATGATGAAGAAACAATGAAGGAAGAGCCCACGCCTCTCCATGAAACAGCTTTTGAGTTAATTTTTCAATTACCTTTGGACCCTTGGAAAAATAGAGCGCTACATACTAAAGGGCTGTAAATCCTAAATCTTCCTCCAAATCCAAGGTTTTTCCGAATATGCACATTAGCATGACTGATCCCCATGAATTTAAGGCACAGAGTCTGTGTTATCTGACTTAGCAGAAGAATGTGCATTTTCTTGTTATTTTTGACTGATAAAATATATTTTAAGCCCAAGTTAATGAAACCCCACTTACAATAAAATGTATTAAAAATCACAGTCCCAGTGATTTTCCTTTGATCAAAGGTCAAAACCTCTCTGGTGGGCTCCAAACATTTTATATCCAAGAAAAACCCAGAATTTGGAATTTGGCTAATACCCTCAAATAGGAGCTAAGGGTCAGTTTAACCCAAAGTTAAATTTCTGTATTTTTCCTCTGGCCTGTAGAGCTATTTATCGATCTGAATTGTTTTCATGTGAGATGTCCAGTTTTGGAGATCTGGGCTGTAGAGAGATGTCTGCCTTCTCATGAATATAATAGGAGTAAACCACATTTTGATAAAGTCAGCACTAATGTCTCTTTTCAGGAAAAAAAAAAAAAAATCATGACCCAGTTACTCGCATGCACCACCCATGAAGATGCTTGTGACAGCGTGACAGGATGTAAAAAAAACATTAATGACCTCCCCACAGCTGAGCTGTAATGTTAGCTAGCTGCAGGCTCTCTTTGCTTGGTGGTTTAGTCCAGCACAAAAAAATAACTTCTACATGTAAATGCTCACAAACAAGGATTGTGGACCTTCTGAATAGCCCATCATGATTTCTGGAAAGAATCATTACTGCTGAGTTTTTTCATTTTATAAAACGTGTGTAAACGTGATTAATCATTTCCACTCTGAAACCTCCATTTCAACAACTGTCCTAACCCTTAAATTATAAATAAATACAAAAAGGCAGGGACTGTGGTTTCCAAAAATAAACTGAATCTTCCTAGAAGGCTGGTGGGTGCCGCGGTTCGGTGTGTTTGTGTGTGAACGGCGGGTTTGCGGGGATTTATTACGCCTGTGTGAGTCACTATTTAGGCTTCACACAAACTTGTCCTGGATTACAGAGTATCAACTGGAAAGAGAGAGAGAGAGAAAGAGGGACAACAAAGAGGTGAACAAAAACAAACCCTAAACGAAAAGATGACGAAGACGAGAGGGGAAGAGCAATGTAGGTAAAGAAAAGTCACAACAGAGAGGGTGAAGAGAAAAAGTAATGAAGTCAGCAGATGTCTCTGTCATTTCTGAGAAAAAGCTCTCTGGAAAATTAATGATCAATTATGCTCTACCACTTCTGTCAGACAGCTGAGGGATGGAGTGACGGAGAGGAGAGAGACAGCTGGTAGGGATGGTTGGATGGATAGATGGATGGAGGGTTTACAGAGATATGTGCGGTGTTATTAGCAGTAAGTCTGTGAGTAAACCTTTATTTATAAAACACCTCTAAACACAAAGGGTCACAAAGGGCTCAGCCAACATGATGGCAACAAGACAAAAACACCTAACAGGTTAAAAGTGAATGAAACACAGTAAGACCGACTTACCTCCAGTCTGAAGTCACTAACTGGGATTATTTAATGGTTGCTAACAAACTGTTTAAAATTTGCACCCCTACTGTCTACCCATCTATCTGGCCATCTATCCATCATCCAATAATCATGTATCTATCCACCCATCCACCCATCATCTATCATCCATCCATCCATCCATCAACCCATCTGTCTACAATCTGTCATCTAGCCATCATCCATCTACCCACCCATCCATCCTCCATCCATCCATCTGTCATCCATCTATCCATCTAACTTCCTCTATCCATCTCTCTATCATCTATTATTTATCAATCCATCTCTTACCCTAACCCTAGTTATATGATCAGGGTGCATAACCTTTAAAGTGTGACGGTGTCTGTGAAAACTAGCAGCTTGCAGCTAGCTTACCTAATTTGGGATCTGGGACAGCTTGTTAGGAAAAAATTCAATTCAATTCAATTCAATTTTATTTATATAGCGTCAAATCACAACAACAGTCGCCTCAAGGTGCTTTATATTTTAGGGTAAAGACCCTACAATATTAGACAGAAAACCCCAACAATCAGACGACCCCCTATGAGCAAGCACTTGGCAACAGTGGGAAGGAAAAACTCCCTTTTAACAGGAAAAAAACCTCCAGCAGAACCAGGCTCAGGGAGGGGCAGCCATCTGCCGTGACCGGTTGGGGATGAGGAGAAATAGAAGAGAGCAGAGGGAGACAGGACAAAAGACACACTATGGGAGAGAGACAGGGTTAATAATAACTAATGATTAAATGCAACAGTGGTGTATAAACACATGGAGAGTGAAAAGAGGTGAGTGAAGAAGAAATGCTCAGTGCATCATGGGAAGCCCCAGCAGCCTAAGCCTAT
>VUQI01028316.1:0-24010 GCA_015106735.1 Paratilapia polleni
ATTACTCCAATTTTAGTGTCTCTTCATTGGCTTCCAGTTCGTTTTCAAATACATTTTAAAATTCTTTTATTTGTTTTTAAGTCTTTAAATGGCCATGCTGCGTCCTTAGTTGTCTGAACTGCTGCACCTATATGTTCCTTCTCGTTCTCTTAGGTCAGCAAATCAGATGCTCTTACTTGTTCCTAGGATGCAACACAAACTCAGAGGTGACAGAGCTTTTGCAGTTGTGGCTCCAAAATTGTGGAACAGTTTGCCATTGCATGTTAGGCAGGCTCCGTCTCTTTCTGTTTTTAAATCCCGTTTAAAAACATATCTTTACTCCCTGGCTTTCGACCCAGTGTGAGATGCTGACTGTGATTTTTAATATACTTTTATTGTTAATTTTATAGTTCTTATGTATTTTTGGATCTTTTTGTTTGTTTGTTTGTTTGTTTGTTTTGTTTTATATTGTACAGCACTTTTTTAAAATGTGCTTTATAAAGAAATTGGTATGTTATGGTATGGTTATTGACAGTATTTGTTTACCACAAATAAACTTTACCTGGGGCGGGGCACCCAGGTATATATGTATATAGTATTGTCTCCCCAAGTATATTTTGATGACTAATTTTAGCTTTTTTTAATTATTGTTTTTTTATTTGTCTGATAGCAGATAACTCCCTTGTTTTTATGTTGAAAATTCAGTTGCTGCTAACCAGCTAGCCCTTGTGTGTAGCTCTTGTGTTCCCCTACTGCCTTCCTCACAGCTTTGCTGTTGTTGTGGTGGTCCTCAATATCTGCTTCCCCAGAGAAGACCTTGTTTGGTGGTTGCACCAACTCCTAAGTCCACAGCATGGACTGCAGCTCTGTTCTGGAGAGCTGGAGGGCTATTCTAACCAGAACCCGCAGCAGGTAGAGGCTGGTTCATGTGTTCACTGAGGCTGAGCTCAAAGCAGAACAAAGACTACCATTAGCAGCTGCAGTCCAAAATGGTGTATGGAGTTGTGAGTGTATCCACAGGATGAGAGACTTACTGAAGAACCCCATCCCACACCCCCCATGCACCCTGAGGTTTTTTTTTTCTGTTCACTCAGCTGATGCTCTTTTAAATAACAATTTACAGTAAGTGCAGACATATAATAAGCTCAAATTCCCAAATCACCAACATCACTAACAACCAATAGTATGGATTACAGGAGGTCAGAATAAGTGAGCTTTGAGATCTGTGGTAATAAAGGTCTCTTGTTACAAAGAATGACTATGAGATAATTTTTCTCCTCCAGACCTCTCGATCTCAACAGCTCTTTGAATTTAACATAGGTGGTCATTTGATTCCAGACGTCTGCTCTTATTGTTTTTATGGGCGTAAGCTAAATGTCTACTGTCCACCACAATCCAGTCGGTCATGCTGGCATGGGAGTCACAGGTGTTGAGTGATTTATGGCTTTAATTTACTTGATAGATTAAAATATGATAAAGATACACGCACAGGTCATTAATTAGAATAACTGAGCCAGCTCTAATTTTACTTTAAATCACTTGGTAGGGAGATGGAAAAAGCTTACTACTACACTTTACATATTAAAATGTATAATGTACACAGGAAGGCATGCTGTTAGTCTAAAGGGATTGGTTTCGCTTATGAAATCAATGGTACTTCATTGATTACTCCATAAAACAAACTTTGATCTGAAGTAATAGAAATCGTGGAGTTTTCTCCAAAATTAGTATTTTGTTGTATATTAAAGATGGATTTAAAATGCACCTTAATGTTAATAATCTATCCCTGAAACTGTTCCTGTGTTGGACAGTGACAGCCTGGAAAAGCAGAAAGCTTGGAGCTGCAAAGACGGCTTTTATTGGGTGGGGGTTGGAGCCTTTGTGGAGCCAGCTGAGTGAGGCAGACAGTTGAAGGGAACAGGTTGCTGTGTCTGTTAGGGCTCATCTTGCTGCTCTTGACTTCTAACCTATAGCTGTGACAGCTCCAGGGGCTAGAAGATACTAAATTTCCCCAGACTGGGCGAGCAAGGGCTAGATTAGACACAGACAAATGCAATACTGGCCAGTACTGTGACATACAACAGTCCCTTAAGGTGTTCCAGTGCAATCTTATGTTGTGTTTAAGCTGCTCACATTCTGTGTGAAGTTTAGATTTATTTCTGTAGAAATGTTATAAGCTTATCCATCCATGGATATGCCTGTAACACCTCAATGGGAGGCAGATTCTCCCTACTTTCCACTGACACGTTGACGGTACTGGTGTACAGTCAATGCTGCCCTTTTTTGAGAACCATAAAGCAAAAGATGGAATAGTTTACATGGAAAGAAAATATTGGCAGATGGAATTTGTGGGCTACATCTTAGAGTCATTGCTGAATTTCTTGCAGAAGCTTTTACCAAAACCACTGGCATCAGTGATTCCGATGCTGGGCCCAGCAAATTTATGGTGCTGTGCCACCACAGTCTTTTTGGTGGTAGAAATTCATGGAACTGGTTTTAGGTTGAACACGGACACTGCTTTGGTAGAAAAGAGGTACTGCCCAAATCACCTCAACTAGATCCTTTTAATGCAGAGCAGCAACAGCTGTATGTCTGACCTCCTCGCCTTATCTCTAGGGGAGTCCACACAGAAAGTGATTCGCACCAACATGGTGACCAGAGACCATAGAAAGTCAGTGGCATTCAGTCAACTTCAAGCAATTACTGGTGACACAAAGTGGTCAGGTCCTGAGTTAAACTTTTCTTAACTTTGAGGCAAGTGATTAAAGCGACTACTAGTGAGAGCGCAGTATAGCACTTGACTGACATATGACAGGGTGGTAAATACATTAGAGGGTTACCTAGGTAACTAGAGCCTGGAATGTCCACTAGCGACCAACAATCAGCAACAAAGAGATACACGACGAGCTGATCACTTCCTCTGTGGATGCCCCTTATGGGTGAGCCCAGGGACCCTTCAGAGCAAGCTCATTTCTGCCACTTGTATCTGCGATCTACATGTTTGCATGTAAGAAAAGGAAGGCAGATTGATTAGTAAATCAAAAGCTTCCCCTTTGGGCTCAGTCACAACAGACTGGAATAATGTCCACATCCCTCTAGAAGATGCACAAAACTCCTCCAAGCTTATTGAAATAATTACATTTCCTTAGATTTTATAACTTCAAATGACCACGCTAACCTAGTGCTTTTCTAGTGTCACGTCCATTTTGAAGACAGTTTTGAATTATAGTAGAATTATTGACTTAACACTAGATTACTATAATTTCTGGATTTATTGATTTATGAAGTGACAAAGAATTAATTACTTTGCTAATCATTTCTAAACTTTTTTCCAGCTTCTTGATTGATATAGTGCTTTACTTGATTGTAAACTGCACATCTTTGTTGATCATACAAAAAAAGACATCCCCAACAGCTGTAGGATTAATAACAAGCAGTTTTTAACTATTCTTATTATCACATAAAAGGATTTAGCAAAGTTAACGGGTTTACCTCATGTTGCCAACGTGCAGAATTGTTTTGTGCTTCTTCATTTGCAAAACATCTCTACCTTCATGGCCAAAATGTAGAGATGTGAAGAAATGAAAGCAAAATCAATGTGTTTATCATAATGTTTTTTGCACAGACATGCATGGAACTATATGGTGAAAATAGAATTGAAATTGGTTTGATCAAGTCAAGATGCTTTAGGGCATCTGAAAACCTGCTGGTTTGAAATCATTAGATTTCTAACATGAAATGTAAGTAAAATGAAGATTGGCTCTGGATGCTGGCACAGATAATGCAGAGTAATTAGATAGCCTATTGTTTGGATGAGTATGTTCTCTTGGAAATGTTCATCTTTTGAGCTTTATTATTCTGCAAGATTTGTCATGAGGATGAGAAAATGTGGAAAATTCCTTAATAATGTAGGTCACATGCTAGAGAGTCACTCACACTAGTGCCACACCAAAGAAAAGCTTTGTCATTTTTTTTAATTTACCCCATCCTCGGGAGGGAGGCAGATTTGCATAATCAGGGTATTCACTGTCAGACCCTTGAAAGCATATCATGTTTATTCACAAACCTATTAGTCATTTGGTACAAAGACAAAGTACCAAATAAGCTTGTCTTCAACAAAACCTCTTGAGTTTTTCTTTGTCATGGCACATCACTCAGGTGGCACACCTTTCACGTTGAACAAATACACAAAAACAAATCTTTTTACCTTCTCTGCAACTGTT
Source organism: Paratilapia polleni (assembly GCA_015106735.1). NCBI lineage: Eukaryota > Metazoa > Chordata > Actinopteri > Cichliformes > Cichlidae > Paratilapia > Paratilapia polleni. The sequence goes on from VUQI01028316.1 coordinate 4,203, forward strand.
CCAAGGATTTGCAGTTACATGGATGGATGTTTATCATTGCAAGAGCTGAAGCTTATATGCTTTTGTGTTTCCTTTCAACATAAATACACTTGCCTCTGGGCAAAGGAGCTGCTTCCTCTCACTGCTCTGCTAAAGAAGAGAGAATAGATATCCTTTTGCTTAGTGTTTGTGCCTCCCCCACCTCTCCTCAGTGCCGGATCCCCACCACATGTAGCCAGCACCACACAGTCTTGGCCCGTGCTTGCATTCAGTTGTCAGTGAGAGCGGAGGTAGGCTCATAGATCCCCATTTTAGGCTCCGGGCCAACACCGTGTGTTCAACATGGAGGGCCCCCAGGCAGTCGTGCACATGGATGACAAATGTGGATGGCAAGCGGGGGAAAAAAACCTGGAGAAAAGGGCAGAAAGATAAGGCCATGTGAGCATTCATGTTTGTTGTGGAAGTAATTGTGTCCTCAGTGCTCTGACATTAGGATTGTTGGGTTTAGAGGTAGTGTATATTTTCTCAACCATGGGCAGATTTCCTGCTCCAGATAGACAAAAGGAGATCATTTTTTTCCCCTCTCCCCTTAGATATTTATCCATATAAGTTACTGCTTCAAGATGAATTTAGCCTTTGGAATTTTTGCCCCTTGTTTAACCCATTGGGTTCCTGGCACATGCGTGCCTGCACCCATACATACATTCGCTGTGTGTGGAAACTCAATGACACAACTGTTTAGCAGACTCCTGGCCTCCCATTTCCCACACCCTCCAGGCCCCCTTTGGAGATTTCAAGGTCAGGAAAGGGCACAGGCTGAGATTCATTTCTTGGGAAGCAGAGCCAGTGATGCAAAAAGTCACAGAGAGCGAAGCTCTCCTTTTACAGTCCTTTCTGTGGTCATATAACTGTATCTTACCAAGTTCAGATCTTTGAGGATTTGGATGTGGCATCAGATTAGAGCTGTTAACAATGGTCCACTTTGGAGATGACAGGGAGGTGGAGATGTAGCGGTGTAGCTGTTGAAGTTTGACAGCAGAAGTGTCATTTTAAAATCGAATGTTTAATGGTCTGGCAGAGCAGCACGAGACGTTACTGGTGTGTTGAACTCTCCGACAGCTGAGCATGCAAGTATGTATGTTGCGGTGCTATGTTTGTGTGTGTGTGTGTGTGTGTGTGTGTGTGCAGATTTTGGGGGTGGGGTCCTCAGAGAGTCTAAAGGAACAAAAGGTATGTAGGCAGCTGCCACCCTGCTGCCAGCAGTTCATGATCCAAATGGAAGATGTATACACACATATGTGCACTAGGGACAGATTGGTGTGCAACAAGGATCTGACACACGCAGTTAGGCAGCTAGTGACTCCCTTACTCCTATGGTACACATACATGCATATAGACTTCAACACAGAGATGTTCTACTTAGCATATAAAACTGAGAAAAGCAATAAATACTTACTATGTCAGAACCTTATGAAAATTAATCAAATAGGTTATTAGGTATCAAAAACCCAGCAGTTAATTACCTTTTCATTAATCAGCTGAGGACTTCAGCATTACAGCATGCTTGAATTTATTTATTTATTATTATTATTATTTTCATCATTTATATTTCAATGTTAATATAGTTTAAATCCACTGAGAAACATCTTCCTTGTATTGCCAGCTGACAGTTTAACTGCATTTTTATGTGTGGAACATATCAATCTGGTTGTGATGATTAATCAATAAAGAGAAAATTAGAATAAAATAATCAGATCAGATCATATTTCTTTTTGGTAAATGGACTGGTACTTATAAAGCCCTTTTCTACTCAGCTTGAGTACTCAAAGCGCTTTATACTACATGCCACATTCACCCAGTCACACGTACATTCATACAGCGCTTTTATCTATACTTAAGCACTTACTAACATCCACACACACTCACACTCCGATGAATGCACCGGGGGCAATGTGGGGTTCAGTATCTTGAACCACTGACCTTCTGATTAGTAGACGGCTTGCGCTACACCCTGAGCCACAGCCACCCCCTTTTGCTGAGTAAAAATGCAGATCTTTTGGTAAAATAGTGTGCTGAACTGTTTTTCCTGTTCCATATAATTTAAATTTTGATATTTTTCACCATCAGTTTAAACCTGGCGGTCTGGGATTGTTTTTAAAACAAACCACTGGAATAGTTCCTTAAAGAGCCGACCAACACGCACATCATTTGCTAACACAGACACTGATGAATTGGTGGCAGTTGCTGAAGGCATATTAGGGCAAAGGGTGACCTGGGAGGGGTTTACGGGTAGGGTAGGGTAGGGAGGGGGATGAGTGTACTGTGTAATTGTGAGGAGTGAGGTGGGGTGACAAGAAGCAGCAGCAGAGGAGGGGGCCTTGCTGCCTTGCTGGAGGGGGGTGTCCAGTAAGAAGGGTAATTTGGGGCGTCCAGAGTGAGGTGTTCCACCAGCAGTTGTCACTTCAGCAGTCGATGGCAGTGGCACACGTGCTACTCTCTAAGCTGGACTGTCTTTCTATTCAGGACTGTGTATACCACGGTGATCTTTGACTTGGACTACTTTGGAACTATTTTTTTCAAATTAACTGGCCTCAGCATTATTTTTCCTGTTGTGTCATAGTACTTCCAAAGCGCCTTCTTTGGCACCTTAAATCTTTGACGGTAAGAGCAACCAGTTGAGATATTATGGCTCTGTGTGTATCCAATGATATAATTGGTTTGAACTGAAGTGAATACTATATTGCTTAAAACCATAATTACTTAATGAGAAAAAGTCACAGTTGATAGCAATTTTTCAGAGTTCACATTACTTCTCCTCTGGCTAAAAGTAAAATTTTTGTAACTTTTTCATGCTTCATTTAAGCTGAAGTTCTGAAAAATCCGTTTCAAGAACATTCAGAGACTTCTGAGGTGTCTAATCAGCCCAGGAAGCAATCAGTCGGTCTTTACGAGGTAGATACAGAGGAGTGCGAGGTGACTTGCTGTGTGGCCGGCTGTCCTTCGTCAGCCCCCGAACTGACACCTACCCCAGTCCAAAATCTGCTGAGAGAGGATCTAGAGTGGAGGGGTGGTCTGTTGTGATGATTTATGTTTGAAAGTTGTGTTGTTACACCTGCTCTTTTTCTTCCTTGAATTGAAGGCTTACATGACCATTAATGGTGAGTTGACTGCCATGGCGCTCATGCCCTTGACACCTGTTAAAACTATGTTGTGTACTATACGTATGCTGAGATGTAATGCGTTGAATATAGATAGTTGTTGGGTTTCTTTAACCTTGGTGATTGCTCTGATTATACCTTGCTTTTTCAAAGAAACAGAAGGTTAATAGCAGGAAGATGTTTAATCCTAGAGATAACAGGCTTATTTTGATTTGCAGTCTTAAATTGATTTTTCTGCCTTTGTATTGTTTGTAGAAAAATAATTATATCAGGAATTTCAAGGGTCATACTCTACAGATGGGAGATTATTACATGAATCGTGAGCTGCACTGCTGTTGGTTGCTCCGTAGAAGCCAGCATTTAATTTTGAGATGATGACAGGAAATAAGTTTTCTTTTCTCAGCATGGTTATAATACTGTTCTCATTTCTACAAGTTTTTAAAAAATTTTTTTTTTTTTAAATTTGCACTGGTGTCTTCTGCTTTTTAAACCAGTCAGAACAAGAGTGCATGGACTTGCGGGTCTCCAAGCAGCTGCTCGATACTTGTTTTGAAAGCTATCTTGACAACAAAGCCGACCTGGCTCGATCTCCGGTGACTAGATTGAAAGATGCCTCTCTGAGCTGAAGGACCTCGTGCTTCCTAATGACCACACGCACAAACAATCATGACTGAGTCACTGTATCTCTGTTACCAAAAATGTTTTCTGTAGGGAGGGTTAATCTGTTGAAAGGATTGCAGTTACTTCTCAAAACAGTGGTGTTTGTGTATGTTTGCCAGACTCTGTTGAGTGTTTATTATTATTTAGTGCCTTCAGCATACTTGTGGTTCCCACATTACACAGTTAATGATAGATAAATAAACATAACATTTGTGATTTGTGATGGACGTTAAAAATAGGAAGGTATTTTTGTGCTGAAAAAACAGCATTCCTCCTCCCACTCACCTGCATTCATGAAAATAAACCTGATAGCACTTGTGATAAAGCACTGTATTTTAGAGCCGGTCGGTTGTCTTGATCTTACCTGTTTGGCTCTTGCGTAAGGCCCCATTGATGAGAACATGTTCGACTAGTGATGTCAAACTATCGTACGCATGCTGACTTGGTCGTGTGCGCCCTCTGTCCTTGAGTGTCACATTGATGTCATTAGTGTTTTGTCTAGCGGGCATTCTTCTCTCTCACATACCTTTTGTTGTTGTGCTGCAGCACATTTGAAATGGTGGGAAAAGCCGTTAGGGAGGAAACCTGGATACTATGTCACATTTCAAGAGTTACTTTCCAAAACAATGCACTGTTTGCCCTAATCATTTATAGATCACAAATGATCTAATCTCAAAGACAAACAAAGCCCAAAGTAATGGGTAGTACTTTAATGAATAATAACTTCATTATATATTGCCACTGTCAGAGTAAGTCTCATTTATAAATCAAATTGCAGCTGTTTAATTTACTGGGATCTGAAAACACTGTAAGTAAGAGCTACTTCAATGTAATGGCACAGTGTTGTTTGATTAGTTATTTATTTAGTTGTTATCATACCAGTTTGCCATGTAATTGTTTTGATCCAAAACTGTCAGTAAATGAGATTTATGATCACAGGAGTTGTCAGCCTGGAGGGAAATTCTCATATGTCTGAAAACCAAATATATTGAACTTACAATTACACAAACAGGAAAAAGAAGAAAACTGTCACATTAGAGTATCTCAGACCGCCAAATTTCTGAAGATTAAGTAACTCATGTTAGAATTAGATTAGTTGATCAATTAAAAATAATACTTGATGGAATGTTTGGTTGAGATTTTAGACATCAGTTTGAGCTCTTGAAATAGCATTTGTTAGACTAAATTTCATTTGATTCATTTTACAAATAATAAATAGCTAGGTCATTGTGATGAAAGTGACTAGTTGCAGCTCTACAGTGAGGCAGGAAAACTGTTGGACTTGTGACCTCTTATGCATGCAAGCCTTAGCAGCTCTCCAAATACATTAAAAAATTGCCCCAAGCGCTTATGAGCTCATTTGAAGGATTTTTTCCTTTTTTTTTTTCTTTTTCTTTTTTTCTTTTTTAATAACAGCAGTAGCACAGTGAGAGTTTATCATATTAAACTAGTAATCACTGGCTCCTCCAATCAGCTCACACCTTTCAGGGATAGGTGTGCCCCTGAGCATATTAGGAGCATTTATCTTTTGGTTGTGATGTAACCCGACAGGTCAAACCACATTGTCCATGTTGGTGATGCAGTCACAGGGGCAAGTCTCAGAGTCAACAACAAACTACAGTAAAAGTATTGTGTGGCCTGCCAACAAGTCCCCTATGCTCCACATGATTTCTAAACCTCTGCACAAAAGACATCTTTGTGAGTCTGTGTTCACTCACATACAGTATATACATGCATTATGGGTATTATCAGGGTATTTTTGCCATATTCATGCCAGGGGCTATAAGCACAAACTGCAGATCAGTGACAGTTAGGGTGCCCTGTGTTAACTGCGTAGGTGTGTTTTTCTTTGCGTGCGTGCTGTTGTTTGTTTTTATATACGTGTTTGGGAGTGTGTGTACGTGCTCGGGCAGACTGCGGTATTGATAGCAGCCCAGCAGCGCGGGCGTGATTCACAAGCCAAGAGGCACAGATCTCCTTACCACCCCTCCCATCCCATCTCATCTCTTCCCCCAAACCACCACCACCACCTCAGAAGTGCTGCCCTTGCACTGCATCAGCCCTCCCCGCTCTTTCCCACCTCTCTAAAGTCTCACCCATGATTGGTTAAGAGGAGAAGGGGGAAGGGGAGATCATATTCCACTGCCAGGGTTGGCAGCATTGATGCACAGGCACAGTCACAATCATAAGCCAGGCTTCAGATAGGAGGCCAGCAGCTCCCTCCTCCATCTCCCTCTCCTCCTCCACTATTTGTCACAATGCCCTCCCTTCACTCCACCTGCTGAGCTACCACAAAATCAGCCATAGGGTTTTGTTGATATTGTAAAGATGCATGCTGAGTGACCTGAAGCTCGAGTGTGGTGGGAGCTGTGTCCAACGGTTGCCCAGGAACATGAGGCAACAGGCTGTAAATATCACACAGCTGGTGCTGGCAGAACAACCTCAAGGTTGGGCTCACCGGGTCACATTTGCAGTGGCCCAGTTACACGCCAACCTCTTCTCCCAACCCCCCAACCCTTCAACCTCAGCCCCATTGATGGTTCTGTCTGTGTCCCACTGAGGAACAAATCTATTAGACTTCTCCTCTCCCCCTGCCCTTACAAAACCTGATTCATTAGTGTAATGTATCTTGAAGCTCACAAGCTATGTATGAACCTTGGCCTTAATGCCTTCAAGATGTCAGTGACCTAGTGTGTATATGTATTTGCAATTAGGATGGGGGGACTTGCAAGGACCAGGGAAAAAGAATGATTAAAATCCCAAGTGAATGCTTTTCATTTTGTGCAAGAAAAATGAGAGAAACAGCTTGTCGATTATAAAACATCTTTAAATTAATTTTCTGTTTATAAATTAATTGACCAATCAACACTTGTTTGAGCTTGATCTGGCATTTAATCTTAAACTGTTAAATGTCCCAAACACTGGGAAGTTCATTTTCTGGTCCTTGTGTTTTTAATGAGGCAGGGGAGTATGTTCACATTGATCGCTCTTCTGGTCTGCCCCATCTTTTCTGTCTTTGGTCAAATTAAACCTCAGGTGCAACATCACCTCAGACACCTGCTGATTTGACTTGATTCCCAGTTGAACAGAGGATCTGATGAGATCATTTGTCAGATTTCATTTTTTTCATCATGTCAGACCTGTTGACTGAACACTGAGTGATAAATGAATATTGGTAAATTATTGATCTGTGTCCACCCCAAACTGAGACACAGATCGGTCATTTTCAAAGCCTGCTGCAGAGGTCATGGCTTCAGCAGCTATATCCAGGTAGACTGCCCTCCATTTGAAACCTGAAGCCCTGAACTTCTCTGCAGATCTTGAGGCTATGTCTATGATGTTTTGCCAGCAGGGCCTGCTAAATGTTATTTTTATACATTTCATCAACAGTTAACACAATTTGTTTATATTTATATAATGACAAACGGTCACTGTTACTGATGGCTTGCTTTAGAGAACCATGTATATTTTTTACCACTGACTAATGTGTCTGCAAAAACCAAAAAGTTAATTTGGACTCCTTTCATATAAGCTTTACGTTACAACCAGACAGCCCTTTCTGACAGAAAACTGAATATCAGTCTTAATATCAATATGAGATATCAAAGTGGAATTTGAATTGGATCTTTTTTTTAAAGTTATACATGAATTAAAATATGTCACTGTCTCTTGGCAATTGCTTTAAAATAACCAGGACTTTTTCAGTTTGTGTTGTTCGCCAAAAGTCATATTGCCCCCCCCCCTGAAGTGCCAGCTACCACATCAACATTAGTAAACAATAGCCAGTTCATGGGGCATTTTTTGGATTATGCATTCTTCGCTTAAATGCCACTGGCTGGTGATTGTGTGCCTCGGTTAAGGGTCAGTGTCTGGTGTCTGAAAAAGACATTTTCAATGAGTTTAATGGGTGCAATTTCTTGGCAATAAAAGAGTTTATTGCCTCAACAATTTTCTTTGAACGGACAAGTTCAGGAAACGTGCAAGTGTTGTTGTTTAACTGAGCTCTGAAGTTCAGACCTGCTTGTCTTTTATTGCTTAATGGTATTCTCTGGACTGAGTTTGTTCTGGATCTGTATTTTTATGTTGCTTTAACTCTCTCTTGGACTGCTATCAATTTTTCATATACATATCCATTAAGCTTTATACCCCTGCTGGATATTTAAATTCCCTCTCATCACAGTTGCCATAAGCACATATATATATGTTTCAGACAATTCCCATGATGTTGGGCAGCTTTTGTGTCCATTAAGCTTTAGAGAAGGAGTTTAGTCTGTGCTGGTGTAATCACAGTTTGGGCTCGTATGGACAGCACACAGTGGGCGTCTGCAGTGGAGCTGGTTGCGATCAGCTTTAGCAGATGTTGGTGCTGAGTGGGGAAAGTAATGGATTTCTCTGTAGTCCTTTGGCATGGCTCCAGCAGCCCAGAACCATCTTCACCATCACCACCTCCACTCCTCCCCCTGACTGCCAGCCCTCTACCGCTGACTGTTATCTCTCTGCTCCAGGCTGCTCCACTGCCACTTTACACACCAGGACAGTAAAGGATGGACATGCACGAAAACACACACAAACACATACACGTGCACAGACGGATAACTCTCAGGCCTGACCAATATATTGATGTTGCAGTGTTATATTGCGGATTTATCGTACTGATAACCCTCCTCTAGAATGTTTTGAGCATGATGACTAATGTATTTTTTGTCCATTATGAGCAAATATCCATGCATCAGCAAGTCATGGAAAAAAAAGTGCTCATAACGTAAGAACTTTTCTAAGAATCATCATGTTTCTTCTTCTAAAGACTTCAACTGTATCAAAGCCATTTTTGCACATGAACTCCATACAATGATGTGAGAGTAAGGTAGGGGACATTGTCTGAAGTTGGACTTTCTTACATGTCAATAGGAGATATATATCAGATGCATTCTCCCTACTGAAAATACTATATAAATATATAGGTTTGAATTTGATTTGAGTGGTGTGGCTCCTGAGAGTGCAGAAGCCACTTTCAGACTTAGAAAACCCCTGCCACGAACTCATAGCAACAGAAGAAAAAAACACTAAAATAAAGCAGTAATAGTATATTTTAATTAAAACCAGTCTGTTTCAGATTTTGTTCTGCTTGAATTATCACTCATTTCTGACCCAAATATCTCACGGTAGCTGTCAGGCTTTAGTGTGCACACACAGAGATTCATCATCATCTGATTACATCACGTCTTCCATCGTAAAAGACAACAGAATGCTGTACTGACGCAGATCATGTCTAACCCAAACACCCTGTTTTCCTGCTGCATTTTGTGGCATGTAAGTGTGCCCCTTTCCCTGCAGGTTCTGGCACATTGAGCCTGTAGCAGAAACACTGGTCGTGTTATATCAGAAATATCGAGGGCAGCGTTAGCCTGGGGGACAGCCAGGCAGGTTGTCAGGAGGAAGGTCAGTAGTTCACAAACCTAGACTGTCTGGGAAAATCTGGATGGCATGCCCTTTAGCAAGTCACTTAACCCCTGATTGCCCAAAGGAAGGTTTTTATTGTCTAACTGTAAAAGACATGGGTTGTAACAGGAAGCTTCCAGCTACTGCTCTGCATATAAGTGAAGCAAGTTGTTGCAGAATAAGAACATCCTTGTCAACTTTTTCCTCATGAATAAATGTTAAAATCATAATATTGCCCCAGTACCTCGCAGATTTCCACCCACATCATTGGAATAGGAGATTTGATGCTTTGAAATGTTTAATGGCCATTGCAGTAGATGTCAGGGATAGTGATGCACTGCAACATTTTCTAACTGTTCTTTCATGGACCAATCTTGGTTACAGACTGCCCTAAGGCTGTGACCTGATGAGCCCTCTCTAAAGCTTAGCCAACACATTTGTACAGTAACATTATTTTTCTTTTTTTAAGATGCTCCTGTAAGGCACTTTATTTTGATGACCAGATTCTCTTTTAGATGGTTTTGTGCCGTTTTCTACATTATGTCTTCTTTTTTTCTGTCTAAAACAATGCATTATAATGTATTACTAATTTGTAATTGTCAGACATTTTGATGCTAGTAGTCCTTTGTAAGATAATATAGAAAGTAGTGTGCATCTTCAGAGGACACTGGAGCCAACCCCAAACTGAGCTAATTAAGAAGAACTGAAAAGAATCAATATCTTATAGAAATACCCAATTTTCTAGTTTTTCTTGTGCGTTAGGGTGTCTCTGCTTTGATATAAATGTGTATGAAAGCATCTCGCATTAGAAGCCACAGACCTTTATCACCATTAAGTTGCCCAGTTTATCTAAAGGGATGATTAATTTTTCATCAAACCTGGACAGCCCATAATATTCTTGCCTTTATACTTGGAAACTGTAAAAATGTAGTGCAGTTGTACTTTTAATCATTGAACAGTTTCCTTAAAAGTTCTATATTCCTTTATTCAGTTTTCTTAACTCCAGCTGTAATAAATTGTTAAAGAATAGTATTTCAATTGCCTCTTGAGAAATAAAGCATATAAACGCATTAGGCATTCCCCAGGGTCCTAATTTGGGGTCCATGGTAGATTCCTAATTATCAGCATTTATCTTTTCAATGTCCAGAGCCTCTCTATCACTTGTGTCTGCTCAGTGAGGCAACAGACACACTCCAGGCTCTTCGCTTCCCATGTGAGAGCAGAGATTCTGCCTGACATCAGACATGGGAAGCGAGCTGCAGCAGCATGAAGGGTAAAAGGTCGAGACTTGACCACCCCAGGCAGATAAAGCAGCCTTTTCATGTGTGATCAGCCCACAGCCTAAAGACAAATCCTTCAGTTTGCTGCCTTTGAATTTCACTGCATCTGGAGTGAGTCCCATACTCACTCTGTGGCTAACAAAGGCTGTGTGAGGGAATGAACGCACACCTCGTTATTCTTTTATTAAAATGTGTTACTGCCACTTCTTTACTTTTGTTTTCATTTGAAGCTGAATGAAAGGAATAAATGTGCAACATAAAGAAATGCTCTTTCCAGAAGTACACTGAGGTGATCCAGGTAGAATTCATTATCCTTTGCTAGTTTAAATTTGTGCCATTGAAAAGGGAGAAGATGAAGATGAACAGAAGCAGATGAGATGGATTTTTATAAAATTATTTTGTCGAAGGGGCTGGAACCAAATATGCAAAAGATCTTGCCAATACAGTACATTCAGTTCCTGCAGTTCACTGTAGATGCTCAGTGTAAAAACCAGGCTCAGGCAGCCTCCAGTTCTCCATCAAGCCTTTTTACAAAGCAATTATGACACTCATAACACTCTTTATTCAGCCCCCTTCCACTCTCTCCCATCAGTGCATAATTCATAGGCAACTCATCTCCAAAGCTAAGCCAATTGCATCCTCTCTAAACAAGCATGCAGTGCAGCTACCACAGAAGCACAAAGGGAATGTCAGTCTCATGACAGACAATTTCACTTTCTTTGTTTCATAAGAATGGATGTAAATGGAGGGCGTTCTTCTGCTGCTGCTCTCCCAGGTAGAGGGAATGCAAACAATGCTGAGGAGCTGGTGTCTGTACTTACTGCTTTCCAGATGCTTTAGCTCTGTAATTCTGCCACTTGGCTACCACTGTGTGTGTGTGTGTGTGTGTGTGTGCATGTGGGCTGTGCTGTGTGTACACACAATCTGTATGTATATATAGAGCGCTATTTTTAAAGATGAACCACAAATAGTAGTAACAGGGCCTAAAATGGTCCTTGCCTCTGTTGCCATTCCTGGGCTGCTGCTGTCTCATTCATTCATGAGTTTGCATGAATTTGCAGAAACACTCTGGGCTTTCTCTCTCTGACTTGCCCTTTTAAAATATGGAATTCATAATGTACCCATGCTCTGTTTTTGATCAGGCACCGTAGCGTATCCCAGACCACCCTTATTTCATGGTTAGTTAGATGTATGAGTGAATTAGACACACATTTTTACACTCTCCATCTTTTGCTGCTCTGCCTGGAATTAGGTCAGCATTCAGTTTAGGTAATAAGGCATAATGATATTAATGGTCATAAAACAGCATTGGGCTAGCCTGTCTTTAAATGTTAAGTGTCACTGGAAGTCTGCACATTCATTTTGCTTTGTCAGGTATCTAAAAAAAAGTATTGAAAATTGCATTTCATTCACAGTAATTATTTATATAGATATTTTATACATTTGAAAGGATAATAATTTCCTTCAACATAGTGCTGATTGTCATATTGCCTTGTCGCTATTGAGCTTCCTGTAGAGAATTTATCGTAGTGTAAGACAGTGTTTTGAAAACAGGAAATAGGTAGAATCCACAGACTCGGTGGACTCTCTCTAATGTGCCTCTGATCGGGAATTCACATTCGGTGTGTCAGGCGGCCCAGGCCGGGCAGCCGGTTGCCGTGGGCGACCAGCAGATCAGTGATGTGGCGGTGATGCCTCTAATGAAGCTGACACAGCACAGCCTCCCGACTCGCGGGCCCCTGAGGGCCTCTTGCTCTGCATGTAGAGCCACAAACACTCCCAACCCCCTCACCTCGTCTTCATTTCAGCCAAATGTGCTTCTGATTTGATGGTGCCTCAAATGGATTGCTGCATCATTTATTCTCTCGTATATGTTGGGTTTGTAGTAGCTAAATTGGGTCACAGTATACAAACAAAGCCCCACTCTCTCAGTGCCCTTTTCAGAGTCTCTGTCTCTGTCTGTCTCAGTCTGATAAATGCCTCTGTGTTGTTTTCCAGGAGCTGCCCAGCTGAGGTGAAGGGGAGGGCAGAAAATCCCAGTTCAGCCTGAGTGTGGATGACCTGCCCCCAGAAACAGGACCATGATCTGAAAAGAGTGCTGCACACAGAGTCCCGTTCTTCCTTTCTTCCTTCTCCCTCTTTTTTTATTTTTATTTTTTTCAATCTTTGTGGTGAAAGCCTCCCTGCCTGGGTACTTCAAACAGGGTCACTGTGCACAGAGAGGGCAAACTGAAAGTGAATAGAGATTCAAAGAGGAAGAAAAGCAACAGCAGTCATCCGTGACCTCAGACCTTGTCACTTTCCCCTGATCCTCCCACTGCAACACCAGAACCATGGGGAGGAAAAAGATCCAGATTCAGAGGATCACTGACGAACGCAACAAACAGGTTAGCACCAAAGACATGAGCCATCATTATATGTAAAGTAGTGTCTACTGAACTTGTTTCAGAAACCTTTTGAGATAGCGATATTGAAAGGAGAGGAATTAAAGAACTAAAGTAAAAAAAAAAATTTAAAAATTTAAAAAAAGGTTGTGGATAATTATATATAGATGTAGTTTAGGTGGTATCAGTCAGTTGCTGATTCATGGATCAGTCCTGTGGTCCTTCTGTCCATGTGCTGATGTGTCCTTATGCAAGAAAATGAATCCTGTATTGCTCCTGGTGTGTGTATATGCATGGGGTAATTCCAAACCTTGGAATAAAGTATATTATGAATGTTATGCAATGTTAAGTAACAATGGACATAAGACTATTTCATGATTTAATATCATTTATTGATATTCAGGAGTATAATGTCATGTAAAAACTCAAGAAAAACAGTCTTCTAGAGTAATTATTGCAAGGAAATTCTAATTTAAAATTAACACATTAAATAGGTTGTTTTGAAATGTGGTCCATTGCTATGGACATTATTTTGTTCATGTAAGATATTAATTGCACAGCTTATACATCATGATATATGCTTTAATATAAAAATAGAGCATGGTATTGTTAAAACGGGGTAAGTATCTTGGCACAGACGGCAATAGATGGCTATGGTATAACTTTTCATTTATCATATCACCGAGTGGGATTTCTTCTGCTGATATGACCACTGCACCACAAGGCTGTTGTATGTGATCCATCTGGAGTGATTGTGGGAAGGTTTGTGTCATTACTTCATCTTTTTCAGTCTCAGTCTCCACTTCCTTCAGAAGCTTGTAGCAGAAAACACAGACAACACAAGTTGCTTATTTCTAGGTCAAATCTTTGTAGTCTTGACATTATTACATTTTTGTTAAAGCACTCATTGACTGTGCTGTAGCTAAATGGTTACACTGAAGGCCAAATACAAAATTAACAAGCACACAAATATTTGTTTAATTTCTGAGCTAAAAACTCAGAGCGTCTTCATGATCCATTCAGGAGTGTTAAATGATGCATATATAGCCAGTAGATGCAGCATTTAACTCGATTGATCTCTCTATATAGCTCTCATCCATCCTACTCAGATCTAAGAAAGAAGTGATCATTTTCACTTTTCCAGGACTGAATTCCATTGTGGTGACAGAATACTTTAGCTCAGGCAATAAGAAATTCCCACAGGGATCCTTTCTGTTTTCATATGTCCCATGTAGCATGAACAACATAGTTGCAGCTCTCTCAGGAGTGTCACAACAGAACAGTATAATAGCATTGTGTTTTATGAGGCTCATATGACTCTGCAGAAGTATTGTGGGGTTTCTCTGACACCTCCCCTTTCTACAGTGGAAAAGGGCAAAAAATAGTATGATATTTCCCCAAAAAACAGCCTCAGTCCCTCTGGTTACATCAGTGGTATTGTCAGAGAGGATGAAAGGGTAAATGATCCATCTAAAATGAGTCAACTGGTAAATGGGCTTCGCTCCATTGAGCAGATTGAGTAATGGATTTGACGTGCCCACCTTCAAAAACAGAGAGAGAAGAAAAACAAGATGGAGAGAGGCAGAGGGAGAGAAACAAGGTGCCTGACTGAATAAGACCTGAGCAGTGTAAGAGCGAGGTGGCCGTAGGGTTTGGAAAATCATCCTCAGTTTTCTCCTCATCAATCTTAGCAGGTTGCATTTCTATAAAGAAGAGGAAACAGTGCCCGCAGGGGGTCAGTGAAGTATGATGGCTTGTTATTCATCAGTAAACAATTGGACATAAAGAAGGAATGGGTTGTAGCTGTCTCTGGTCAGGCAGCCTCTGGGAAATGGAGCCAGTGTTTGTATCAGGTGCCAGATAGTTTGTCAATAAGGTGATGAACTCTGTGGTTATACATGATCATAATGTCACAGTCACAGATTAATCATTGACTGCGATCAAATGATGACCCCACAGAAAATGGTTTCTTAATCACTTTGTCAAACCAGTCAGCATGATGACATTTTGATGCCCATATTGAGCTAAAACTGCACTCAGCATACATTTCACATTTACATTTTTTTTTTCCTGCTTATCTGATCTTTTTACCGAGAGCAATTGACACAGTAAAGCAGGATTCAGTTGTTCTGAGTGACATTTAGTGTTTGAGGTGGAACAGAGTATGAATCTGGTTAAAAAAATAAGTGGTTTTTACACGCTTTCTCTGTGTTGCTTCAGCTAATGAACAGTGCAGCTTCTGAAAGGAAATCAAATGAATTTTGGAGTACATGCAGCCCGTCACCCTCCTACATGTTGATTCAGAGATGCTGCCATAAGCTCTGCAAAATAAACAGCGTTCAGAGTGTGGGCCCCGGCTGGAAACATGACAACATCTCAAATACCACATTTCTTACAAAGACAAAGACGCATGAAAAAGAACAGAGAACAGGACTGGTAATGTTGGAATGCTTTGATTTTTTTTTTTTTTTTATTTTGGAATCGTGTTTGTCACATCAAAGATAACACAGAAAGAGTTGACTTTTCATTAACACTGTGACCCATTTTAGTGGGAAGATGTAAGAGGAAGAAAGATTTCCTGCCAGAAATCAAAGAATCCTGAATCAGTAATCGTATTTATGTTAAGCAACAGCTGTAGCACATAGTGCAGTGCAAGAATTACATTAATCATCTGGTTATTTTGGAAATTAAATTTAAATGACCAACACCATGGACATAAAACACTCAACTGAAAAGTATACTATAACTCGTGGGAAGGATTTTAGAATAAAATATCCACTTACACAACGTAAGATTGTGTTTTGCCTTTACTAACACTGACCCAAAGTTAAAGGTGATATTTAGATTCTGGTTCTGCATCAGTTTTAGGTTAATTCCCAAACTGTCCAGTATACTGCTCCTATGTCTGTTTTACCTTAGATAAAGCAAATGGGTACTGTTGTACAGTATTTAGTATCACGCTTACCAAACCACCATAGCAAACTGATGGGAGAAAACATGATTCCACAGGCTTCTCTATGATGTGTAGCTTTAAATATTAAAATACCCATGTGCCTCAACTCCCAATGCTAAGCATTTTCTGATAATTCAGTTTAGAAACTGGTAAATAAAACATGTGCAGTAACCAAATGGGAATTTGTCAATTTGTGATTAATTCAGATGATAAACTATCCTACAGATCAAAGTGCTTCTGTACATTTTTGCAAAAATCTAAGAATTTGAAATTTTAAAAATATTTAAAATGCTTACTCATTGCAACAAGGAGTCAATCATGGCACTGTTGTTGTTGAGTGTAAATGTAAACTGATTTAAGTTCAAAATTGTGTGACTACTTTTCTACAAAGTGTATGGTACCTTTTCTCCTCCTTTTAAAAAGAAATAAAAATAAAAAAAATAAATAACAAAGAATCTGGTTTCTAACTAGACCCTCTACCCACCCACCACCCCTGGCTTTTCAGCTATATAGTTGCTACATTCATTCAAAATTCACCCAGAATCTCAACAGGAACTGATCAAAGCTAAAACTTGTTGTAGTAGGTTTAGCATTTGGTTTCTGCTCCCATTTAGCAGTACATAGAACAGAATTCTAAGCTGTGGGATTGAATGTTTCTTAGTGAAATGTACTTTTTTAAATTGCAGTTAACGTACGCCTTCAGAGGCCTGGACCTTTAACTTGTTATTTAAAGAACAAGATGTTTTCTGTAATGTTTGTTCGTTTTCTGTGCTGACAACTCCCTTGGGAGAGTTTTTGTGGCCATTTAGGTACACATAGATATAGTTTAAAACTGTGTGATCTTTTACACATGAAAAACTGTCAGCTGAAAGTTACACAGCAGGTTTAGCAGTACAGGCATTATGAGCCTTGAAGCAACTTGAAAAAATGTTTCAATAGATATGTTTGAAAATTTCTGAAACGGTCCATGAATGAAGAAGGTACTTGTACTGAGTTTGTTCTTACACCACTGAATCAGAGTAGAACTTATTCATTTCAATAGACCTCATGTTTTTCCAAGGTGTAACCCATTATTTAAGAATAGAGTCTCTTAACTGAAGTAGTTGTAGCTATAATGAGTTTATTTAGTGTCCAGATGATTAAATTTTTAGAATAAGTAACTTTTAGTAGTTGTTGGAATATGGTCATGCAGAATAAAGCATTGATAAGAGTTCTGTCCAGATTAATAAAGAGCCAGTATGATATGCATGCAAGTGTTTCCCACTAGGATTGGGGTGGTGTCGGCAGTGATGCGGACACTGCTGTCATATAGGGAGAGCTGAGCGTGAAAGTGAAGCTGTCGATTTACCGGTTGATCTCCGTTTCTACCCTCACCTCTGGCCACGAGCTGTAGGTAGTGACCAAACGAATGCGATACAAGTGACGAAAATGAGCTTCCTCTGTAGGGTGTCTGGGCTCTCCCTTACAGATGGGGTGAGGAGCTCAGTCATTCAGGAGAGGCTCAGAGTAGAGCTGCTACTTCTCCACATCGAAAGGAGCCAGTTGAGGTGGTTCAGGCATCTGACTAGGAAGCCTCCTAGTCCTTCTGGGCCCCAGGGCAGACCCAGGACATGCTGGAGAGAATACATCTCTCGGCTGGCTTGGGAAGGCCTTAGTTTACCCCCGCAAGAGCTACAGGAGGTAGCAAGAGATAGAAGCTACCTGCAGGTTGACCCGAACACTGTTTTGAGTGTCCCTGATATCATTCGGATGCCTTTCTGTAAAGTTTCTCATCCTGCAGTTGGATGGGATTCAACATCATCCTCTTGGACTGCATTTTGTAACTGTAGTCCTTGTTCTGCTCTGCAATTCGCTGTGAGCTGGAGGAGTACTCTAACCAGAACCTGACCAGGATCTGCAGCAGATTCAACAGTATTTCATTCCCCACTATGCTGAGCTAACCCACATTGCAAAGCATATCAAGAAGCACGTTCACAAACGCACTGTAACCTTACAGCAAATCTCTGACACAGTCGCATCTGACGTTGAATACTGTTTAACCTGCAAGCAAAGTCTGTGTGATGTTCGGTGAATTCACGGCTAGCGAATGTCCTGCACACTCGACCCAGGAAGCACCCTGGCCTAAATTAGTATTTCCAGTGGTAAGAATGCTCTGAAGTGGACTATCTCCTGCTGTGTGCTAAATGTGCCTAACTTTGACATGATTCTCCCGACATTTTCCAGAGTTCATGTGTGAAAACAGCTAAGGAATACCATTGCCAACTGTAGTACAATACAGTAGAGCTGTACCACAGGACGAAAGACTCTCTGGAGAGGCAGCTGATTATATTGCTCTTTTGTTTATTTGTAGCACAGCAAAATATTACTAGACGAGCACCTTAATTAAAAGGAAGTGATACCACAGAGGATGTTGAAATGCCAATTTGGGAAAATTTCTTTCTCTCTACTTTACACTTCTCAAATGCTATTACTTTGTAATGAATTATTTTATATTTTGAACAAAAATAATAGTCATATACGGGCACTATGAGTACTTGAAAATTCATACCTGTACTGAAAGCAATGTGGTGACAGTCAGTATCTTGTGTTGTGTGAGCAAGACTGTAAGCTAGCAAATGAAAGAGAGGGTTTTGGCTACAGGAAACAGCAAGAGGAGGTTGTGGTTGTCAGTGGTGGTTTCCTCATCCATCTGCCACACAACCACAACCTCGCCAAGACACACACACACACACACACACACACACACACACACACACACACACACACAAATGAAACCACTCGCCCCCTTTCTTTCTTACTCTCCTCACCGAGGATGTCTTATTCTTCAGTTGCCATTGGTTACCTGGCAATTCTGCTCTTAATGTCAATTACCTCCAGCTTGTTTATCCTTTGTGGTAAACAGCAAGATTGAAGCTCAGACCCCAAGTCACTACCCCACTGCCTACTTTTTCTAAGAAAAGAGAGAGAAAGAAAAACAGAGGGTTTGTTGGGATGTTGGGACTGATTTTTGTTTGTTTTAAACACTGGTGGATGACCTTATAATTTGTTAGGAGAGCAGTTGTTGTTATTTGCAGTGGCTTGTCTCTTCATCACCAACCAGTCTTGTCATCCCGCACAGCCGTAATTTCCTCCCTTTCCAACATCGCCACATAATTTATCTGCTCATTTTGTGCGTGCGTGTGTGTGTGACAGAGAGAGGGAGGAAGAGGAGGGAGAGGAGTGGGGAGATATGTAGATAGGCAGAGAGATAAAGGGGGGGTGATGATGGTAGCAGTGTGTGATGAGGTGGGAAATGGGGGGCGGAGGGGAGGAGGGGAGTCTGTTGCCCATGGATACGACCCCGATATAATTTGATTTGTGGCAGCAGGAAGCAATGAGTGAGCGAGTGCGAAAGGAGGGAGGGAGGATGTGGAAAAAGCGAGAGAGAAGAGAGGAAGAGAAAACGAGGGCGAGAAAATAAGAGAGGAGAAGGAGGGATGAGCGAGGCTTAAACATGTCGGGTGCAGAAAGGAGCAAGAGATGGAAGAGATGAAGTGATTGTGGGAGAGAAAGATGCACAGATTGAACGTCTCACTGGCTGCTTTTCTTTCTTTCATCCTCAATGTCTCTATCTTATCTCTTCCTCTATCTGTTCTATCTCTTCCTTTCTCTATTCAATTCATTTCAATTATAGTTTCTGTTCAGAACTCTGCTGCCAGCAGAGCAGCCTGCTGCCAGAGAAATGTGGCCTCTGTCAATGCAGGTAAACCCCAGAGGCAGTATCAGAATATCATTAATACATTTATTTAGTGACAGTATTATTATAATACAGTGTAACAATCATAAATAGACAAGAAAACTCAACACTTTCAAAGGAGCATTAAACACAAAAACAGTAGATGGGCATGGCATTAGGTTTGCAGTTTTGCTCTAAAACCAAGTAGCCACAGTAAAAATGATGATGATGATAATACTG
>VUQI01028318.1:8699-32592 GCA_015106735.1 Paratilapia polleni
ATTTGTTTTTGGTCATTGTAAACTGGCGTAAAAAATATGTTTACAAGAATGGGAATAATAATAAAAATTTAACAGTGAAAACAGTCAAAAATAACAAACTTGAACATCTTTCTTAGTCACAAGAGCATTTGAATTACATTCCTGTAATACGGGAAGGAACCAAAGTCATATTTCCACTTCTAAGAAGATGCTACCCCATACCTCCAATGCTGTCCTACAAAGATTCCTCCTTAGTCCAAGTTGTCTGTTTTCCCTTTCCCCTCTCTGGGGGTCTGTTGTTTGTGTAGATCTCTGGAGTGTGGCTTCACTATGGTTACAGTTGAATTCCTTGGCTGGCACACATGGCTGTGATCACATTCTAGCATTCAAACACTGGCTCTTCTATCCTCCTCAGATTGTATGTTAATGTCTGTGGTAGACTAGCACTCAGGCCCACTTACATATTCTTGTTTTGTCTTGTATTTGCTTGATGCTAATCCTACTCTTCTCCTGTCTTTCATGCCTTTTATGCCAGCCAGCCAGCCTTTTGTTAAATTCTGCCAGGCCGCCTCTCAGCCTGCCTGCTACTGATTGTCTGGTTAATGCTACAACCACTGGGTTATTCAGCAGTCCTTTTAACTCTGTCTTTTGGGCTGCATTTGCTGCATTCTAGTCCACCAGTTCTCTGCAAAACACTTAAAAGAAGATACATATCTGACCTGATCAATGTCTGACTGGCTATGACTGACTAGATATGAAGATGTAATTAAGTGGTGAATGGGATTTTTGGTTCTTTTTTAACTACCCTGTATTAAAGTTTACATTTCATTTTGTCTTAAAAATCAATTCAAAAATGAATTTTTGAATTGTTTGTACTCCTTTTCTGTTGGTGTCATTTTGAGTTTTTGTTTCCAATTCACTTTATTGTCAGTTAGTTTCCACAGTGGATTTGCTCTTGTCAGTTTTTATTGTTTGAAAACAGTTCAATTTTTATTAGTTTCAGCATTAGTTTTATTTAGATTTTTAATTATTATAACATGGAGGGTATTTTCTGGAAGGTTTTGGGGCATCAGTTGCTATCCTGGGCTCACTCTTCCACACCTGCAAGCGATTATCCATCAGGAGGCTGCGTACTTAAGAACTTAATAAAAATAGGCTCCATCTCTTGTCCTTGCATTCCTTGACCCATTGTGTACCAACCTCTGTTTCTCATTTTCTGTGTAGAATCTTGGACCTGCAACCTGCTTGCTTACCTGAAGGACCTTCCTGTTCTGTCTCGTAGATTTTCCAGCTTTCAGCCGGCTTCAATCCCTGCACCCACCGCAGCCTCACTTGCCTCCATGGCACTCAGGACCCACAGGACTCACACCTGCCTGCCCACTCTCACTGTGCTCACTACCTCAGCTCTTGAACCCAGCCTGCCCTCCCACGTATCCACTCTTAGCCTCTGTTCTCTAGACTCCAAGTAAGAAGCAGCTACTGGGTCTTAATAAACGTCATGCTCTCATTATTTTCTGTCAGCCAGTACTAACTCTGTTTCTCTCTGTCCACAGTACCCCTCCGACCCCCGGTGTAATTACTGTCTCCATCTTGTTCTGTTCTCTTCTGTTATCCCTGTAAATAAACACCAAAATCTTGTGCTTAGTGGTCTGAGTCTGCTTATTGGGTCCAGTAATACGGAGATCATGACAGAACGATCTGGCCACTCACTGGACCCAGCGGACTCAGCCGCACTTAGTGCTGCCATCGCTCATCAGGTCTCTTGTCTGGGGGAACACGAGCAGGTTATAACGGCTTTAGTTCAACAACTCAGAGTAACCCATGAGCAGGTAGAACAGATGGGTAGCAAATTACAGTCCATACAGGCCAAGTTGTCTTCCCTTACCACTCCTGAAGACTCGGTTTCAGCCACTATTTCCACTCCGGAGCCAGTCAGCCCCCCATGAGCCTGCGTTCGCGATCCTGCTCCCCCTCTCCAGATTCCTTCGGGGGTGAGCTGGACTGCTGCAGAGGTTTCCTGCTTCAGTGTGGTCTGCTCTTTAAACATCACCAAGAGCATTCCTTACTGACTATGATAAGATCTCTTACATAATCGGTCTGTTAAGACTGCGCCCTCAAGTGGGCTGAAGCATATCTGATTTCAAACCCTATTGATTCCGTGTCTTATGACCGTTTCCTGAAAGACTTTATGTCTGTGTTCGACCACCCCCTCCGCGAAGAGGAAGTGGCTCGATGATTATTCAGCCTTTGTCAGGGCAGTAAATTAGTGGCTGAATTTTCTGTCGAGCTTAGGGTTTTGGCTGCGGAATCAGGTTGAGAGGAAAAAGCTCTAAAGGGGGTATTCTATCAGTCCCTGTCTGATCAGTTAAAGGATGACATGAAGCTAAGGACTTGGAGGATTTAATTGCCTTAGCTATAAGAATTGATAATCACCTCCGTGACTTCGGCCAAGAAAGAAACTACAAATCTCGGCGGAATTCTAGTTGACCCACATTTCTAGTTTCCGCTCACCGCACCTCTCTACCTTTCTCTTCCGGCTACAGCACCTCTGGCTCTTCATCAGAACAATCTGGTGAGCCAATACAGCTGGGCCGAGCTAGACTGTCACCTGAGTAATGGCAATGGAGGATGGATGCAAGACTGCATTTATTGTGGCCAAGCCGGACATTCCGTAGCTACTTATCCGGTGCGGCCAAAAGCCAACGCCTGTCAGTAGCTGTGGGGGTACTGCCGGGCAGGGGAAGTCTGACTAACAAGCAGCCCTGTATGTTCCTCCCGGCAAATTTACCCCTTCAGGCCTTGTTGGATTCTGGAGCAGAACAGAACCTGTTGGACACTCGGTTGGTAGAGCAGCTCCTTATTCTCACTCTTCATTTGGATTTTCCCATGACTGTTACTGCTCTGAATGGACAATGTCATGCAACCATCAATCACCAGACTGAACCTATTCAACTAGTACTCTCAGGTAACCATCGTGAGCTCATTCAGTTTTTTGTTTTTCATTCTCCCAGCAATCCTGTCATTCTTGGTTATCCCTGGTTAGAATTACACAACCCTCACATAGTGAGTTGGAGCCCCTGTTGTTCCTCACACTGTTTAACATCAGCTATTCCTCCCTCACACTCCATTGCCCTTACCACCAACACTTCCATGCCAGATTTATCAGCTGTGCCTCCAGAGTACCATGATCTAGCACCAGTTTTCAATAAAGAAATGGCTCTGTCTCTCCCTCCCCACAGAGCTTATGAACGTGCAATTGATCTTCTCCTGGGAGCACCTCTGCCTACTAGTCATCTTTATAACCTTTCTGGTCCAGAGCACCAGGCAATGGAAAAGTACATTAAGTAGTCTCTCAACGCTGGAATCATTTGCCCATCTTCCTCTCCGGAAGGTGCAGGTTTCTTTTTTGTTGAAAAGAAGAGGGCTAAATTAAATCACAGTCAAAATAAATATCCACTCCCTCTCATACCTCTTTGAACCCCTATACGGAGCCACAATCTTCACTAAATTACATTTTAAAAACATTTATTACCTGGTCCATATCAGAGAAGGTGACGAGTGGAAAACGGCATTCAATGCACCCCTAGGCCACTATGAATGGCGTAATGCCTTTTGGACTCACTAACGCACCAGTCCTATTCCAGGCCCTAGTGAACTACGTTTTGAGGGATTTCCTGAACTTATTTTGTTTGTTTATCTTGGTGATATTCTGATTTTCAATTTAATTCAATTCAATTGTATTTATATAGCGCCAAATCACAACAACAGTCGCCTCAAGGCGCTTTATATTTTAGGGTAAAGACTCTACAATATTAGACAGAAAACCCCAACAATCAGACGACCCCCTATGAGCAAGCACAGGGAGGGGCAGTCATCTGCCGCGACCGGTTGGGGATGAAGGGAAACAAAAGAGAGCAGAGGGAGACAGGACAAAAAGGCACACCTATGGGAGAGAGACAGGGTTAATAATAATGAAGGGTTAAATTAGCTGTAGCAACTAAACCTGTGTTTTTTACCAGGCTGTAAACATGCTTACTTGTGGCGCAGCACGGGAAAAACCGGCCAAAGACGACGAGAATCCCATCTGACGAGCAATGACACAATCAAGAACAGCTGGGCTTTCCAATATTTCCAATGTTTGTTATCTTAACTTCACTATCTGCAAATATCTCTCGATACTATGTCCAAAAAATACAGTTTATTGAACAGTTTCTGGTGCAAATAAACAGTGCACTATTTTGCCCTAAATCCTTGTCCAGGAAACCCCCGCTCAGTGCAGCCATACATGCCTGACCTGGTCAGTCAGCCAGCAAAATTTGTGTTGCTGCCAACTTTTCCATCTTTACCCTGTGGCGATAACGCTGTGTGGATTGTGATCGATCAGCGGGTTCTCGTAAACCTAGTGGAGTTTTTATCAGAAGTTTAATTATTTGCGAACTTGCTACAAGTGACTATTTATCTATTTATTTATTGCATCATTACTAAACCACAACAATTCAAAGAATGGACACGGTTTTGACATTGTCAAGTTAAAAATTCATAGAAAATAAAGATGGATAAATGAAATCTGTTTTTTGCATATTAATCAAGTTTTGCAGTTTTACAAAACATAAAAAAGTAAATACTTTAGCCTGGTTTTCACATGCTGTGCCATATTTTTGCTTTAAAGTTGGGCATTTTAACATGGGAGTCTATGGGAATTGACTTGCTTATGGAGCCGGCTGCAAGTAGCCACTTAGGGAACTGCAGTCTTTGGCACTTCCTCATAATTTTTCAGTGCCAGAGGTTGCCAACTCCCAGATTTGCATAACAATAGTGTTTCTGGTATTACTTTGCTAGAAACCTATATCCATGCAATGTGTGTTCTTTAGGATGTACTCCTCTCTACTTGTGCGTGTTTGTGTGTGTGTGTGAATGCACATCTGTGTAATCTTCTTACAGATGTGTGTGGATCTTAAGTTGTATATTTCCTAGTGTGCTTCTCAGTATGAGTGTGAGGTTGCCACAGCGATGCAGATGTCGATGATCTCTGTTACACATGTCAGAGTAAGGGAAACCTCGTGATGCGTGCATAGTGATCACATGGTTTTAATGACATGCCTATTACACAGACTCACCCTTACACGTGCACTGTATTCATAAATCAGGCATGACATATCAACACATCAGTGTAGCGACGAGCCTATACAAGACACATTGATTATGATATGCTAATCTGACCTATAATTTACTTCCTGTCATTTCTCTCCTCCAGTGTCCTGCTCATGTATTCACCCTCCCTTCCATGTTTATTCTTAGTCCATTTGATTTGCCCATTGTATTGGCTTGTCTCCTGTTAGAAACTACATTGGCAAAGCAGTATGAGATCAATATTTTAAACATTAGCAATCAACTGTTCATCCATTCAGACCATACTGAGATACTTAATTACTTAGTTTGACATCATGTACAATTAAATAATCAAAGCCTGTAATGGAAGGGAACGCAACAAACACAGAAGCATGAACCGGCTTTGCAGCTTTTGTCCTTAATGAGATACAAACATCACATTCACCCTTTGTCTGTCTAACACAAACACACCCTAAAAAACAATCTCAGAAAAAAAAACAAGTTCAGGAAACTGAAGTAAATTTCTCCAGTGACATCCAATAATTTCATACCATTTCTCACTAAATCTGCCGTGGCTTGGCTTCGCTCCAGAAACCATAAAATTTCTACTAAGTGCTGGGGAGATTGAAAACCTCCTCCTTCTTTAAGAATTAATGTTAGTTTAACGAGAGAAGGGATTTAGAAAGTGTTAATGCTTGAGTTAATGGCTTTCTCTCCCTCTGTCCCCCCTCTCCGCACCACAGCCGTTGCAGATAGACGATAACTTCTGTGGCCAGGACTTCAACCAGCCTCTAGGGGGCACCACCGCGATCGAGGGCATCCCGCTTTATGTGGACAAGGACGACGGCATGACCTCTGTGACGGCCTATGACTACCGTGGAAACACCGTGGCGTTCACGGGCACCCGTAGCGGCCGCATGAAGAAGGTAGGCTGGAGTTTGAAAAAAACGCTTCTGCTGTTGCAGTGTGGAAAAACTTGGAAGTCCATTTAATGTGGAGACTATTCAAAAATGACAGAGCTCAATGACATTTTAGTCATATTTGGCTCAGGAACTCTTGAAATCCCACCGCATACGCATTCTGTAAAATAGAATCTCAGGTAAAGGAGTGATGCTGTTTTGCAGTTAGAAACATGTCACCTGACAGTGGTGTTGTTTTGAAGATAGCTGAAAGGAAACTAATAAAATGTGACTAAAATTTGGATGCAAATGCTCCAGCAAGAATACGGTGTGTGTGTGTGTGTGTGTGTGTGTGTGTGTGTGTGTGTGTGTGTGTACTGCATGTGTATGCGTGTTCCATGCTCTACAGAAAAGCATTTTCACTTTGAAGCAATTTTCTGTCATTTTCTGATGTATTTTCAGTGGTCATTGGTTTTGGCACTGCTGACAAATGGGTTTGTCCTCGGCGCTCATTGCAGATATCAGCATGTGCATGTGTATATATATATATATATATATATATACATATACATATACATATATGTGTGTGTATATATATGTTTTTATACTCTGTGTGTGTGTCTTTAATGGCATTTTGTGTTTGTTTCATCTTGAAATGGCTTTTCAATGATTTGCCATTGTCACTGAATGCTTTTGAGACATACCAGATAAGACACATATATACTTCAGGGAAATAAAAAAAAAGTAAGGCAGCAGTTTCTGGAGATGCATGTTTTCTCCTGCAGAGCGAGGTTGCGTGTGTGTATGTCTTTCTGGATGATGTGTGGAGTGGAGCTCATACTGCTAGACAAACTGGAGCTGTGTGGTTTTTATCTTGCTGAGTGTTCTTTTGTGGTCTAGTCACAGGATTGTCAAAAGCCAGTGAGTGTGTCTGAGTGGCTATAAGGTGGGTGCAGATGATTTTTATGTGTCTCCCGAGTACCTTCGGTGAAAGAAACCCGTTCTTTGTGTGCGTTGTGTTTGTTTGTGTGCTGCAGTGGGCGCCTCAAAATAGGTCCTCAATCACAGGCTAGCAGTAATTTCCCATCATGTTCGGCATGCAAACATCATGCAGTCCCTTTGTGTATGTGTGTGTGTGTCTGCCTGTGGGTTTACGATATGTCTGTGCTCCTCAAGTACCCATGTGGAGTAGACCGCATGGTGTGTGTGCCAATCAGCTGCTCCTTCATCCGCGATTCGACTGAGCCGTTGCTATATTTTTTCTTTCTTTCCCCTTTTTTCCTCAGCAGGACACCTCCATATGAGTGTGTCTGTGTCACCAATACTACTGAGACTGAATGAATACACTCAAGAGAGGATAAAAATAATTGAATAAATACATACATACAGAAAGTAAATAAAAAGGAATCTTATATCAGCATTTCACTGTGTGTAGCATTTAGCTTTATAAGGTTTTAGAGAATGTTGCCCAGATTTCTTTTAGTACACAAGCATCACTTTGCAGGTGCTGATGTCTTTTTATTTCAGTGGGTGACATCTTTAAGTTTGCATTTCACTCTTTGTCGCATCCCATTAAACTCAGCTCAAATGTTTTAAATATTCAGCTGCTGCAGTTTTAGCTTAGGCACTAGGCCTGTGTATCTCTGCAGCCTGTGGAATAGCTATTGCAGCAATGCTGCTGTCAACTACTTTTATATGGGCTTTGATAATATGCGCAGACTCTCACACAGACCCACACATGCCTCCTTACACAGCTTCCTGTCACTTGAGTTTTGCTAAGTCGACTGAAACCTAGCCCGCTAGTCCTTGCAGCCTGACCCCTGGACTGTGTCTGCGGTTGTGCAGACAGATGATTTGTATGTGCGCTGAGACTGTGGGGGTCAGCAGATCCTGGATGATATCCCGCTGATCGGAATCCCATTTCCTCTCAGCTGGCGTGTCTTCCTGTGCTCCGGGATGGACGGAGGAAGGTGAATACGAAGGTGGAGGGTGCCAGTGTCCTCACACACAGATCAATGCAGATGCTGCAGTAAACTGCTGTCGTCTATATGAGCAGGGCAATGGCAAGACAGGATGACAATTACTATAAATCAACAGCAATTCAAGCTATAGCCAGTTTAATAGGCTTTTTCATTAGTTGGTGCTCGCAAAGTCTTCCCTCACACAGGAAGCGATTAGTTTTAGGTTTAAACAAGATCTTTTTGACTAAATTGGAGAACAGCTGTTTAATGGCTGAACTTGATTTGTACAAAATAAATTTCAGAGCGAGTAAGAAGGGAACAGAACTGGGATTAGAAAGAGGTAGGAAAAGAAAGTGAGACTGAGGCAGCAGATGGAGAGAGATGGTTACAGGCCGTGTGGTTTTATTGCTATTCATTGGAAGTTAAACTGTGCTCCTTGGCCTAATGAAATGTAAAGCTGCATTGTATTGATGTCCACACACATGCTCTCCTGCTCATTAGAATTCCTGCAGTGTGACTGTTGCTGTGTGTGTGTTTGCCTGTGTGGACATGTCTCGGCTGCTAGACTCTCTGTATTGATTGATCTATGAATATATAATCACTAGTGTAGACCTTAAATGGAGCCAGTCCATTGGATAAGTGTTGGTGTCCGGGTTTGTTTGTGTGTGTGTGTGTGTACTTGTATAGCGATCTTTTTAAGGACAAAAATTTGCATAAAACTATAGTTGTGAGGATCAACCGTGATGTGTGAGGACAAAATGTTGGTCCTCATGAATTTGAAGGCATGTTTGAGCATTTTTGAGGCTCAAAACGTGGTTTTAGGGTTATAGTTACAATTAGGTTATGGTTAGGTTTAGGATAAGAGTTAGTGTTAGGCATTCATTTCTGATGGATGAAGGCTAAGGGGCAAGGGAAAGCATTATGTCAATGGAGTTCCCCACTAAGATGTCAAAATTAGTGTGTGTGTGTGTGTGTGTGTGTGTGTGTGTGAAAGAGAGAACGAGAGCTACGACATAAGCCAGGGTTAATGTGTGCTGCTCTTCATGAGCACAACTAATCACAATGTAATGGCTGACTAAGCATATGGCATGTATGTGCAAAAACCCCACCTAACATCTCCCTTACTCATGGGCTATTGGCTTTCTTCTTTGCAGGTTCTGACTCTGCCTGTGAGGACTAACACTGCTTTATTAGTTGACCTTGCAGACTGCAGTTTTCACTTTTGAGTAATGTTTATTTAGATTACTTTTGATGCATTCTTTTGATGGTAGTGGGCTGCTGATTAAGGGCCCTGTGTCAAAATGAAGGTTCTCTTTGATACTTAATGGAGTAGTGGGACCATCACTAAGTTGGTATTTGCACTGAATGATCCTCCCTCAGCCCGAATGGCTTAAGTAATTTTAGACCAATCTCTAGCTGCAGTATTTGTCTAAGCACAGCTGATCCCTTTTATGAATGGTAGAGTTTTGACAGATTCCAAAATGCTAACCTTCATACCACTGAGACTGCTCTTGTTAAGGTCTCAAATGACCCCCAATCTGACAGTTTCTGAAGCAACTGGTCCTTACATGGGGTTCCACAGGGGTCCATTCTGGGCTCAGTATCATTTTCTATTTAAATGTTTCCACTGGGTCTCATTATCTGCAAGAACATCCATTACCACGCTGATGACACACAACTACACACTTAGCAGACACTTTATTAGGTACACCTTGCTAGTACCGGGTTGGACTCCCTTTTGCCTTCAGAACTGCCTTAATTCTTTGTGGCAAGATCCTTGAAACATTCTTCAGAGATTTTGGTCCATATTGACGTGATGACATCACTCAGTTGCTGCAGATTTGTTGGCTGCACATGCATGGTGTGAAATTCCTGTTCCACAAAATCCCAAAGGTGCTCTACTGGATTGAGATCTGGTGACTGTGGAGGCCACTTGAGTACAGTGAACTTATTGTCATGTTCAAGAAACCAGTTTTAGATGATTTGAGCTTTGTGACATGGTGTGTTATCCTGCTGCAAGCAGCCATCAGAAGATGGGTACACTGTGGTCACAAAGGGATGGATATGGTCAGCAACAATACTCAGGCAGGGTGTGGTATTTAAACAATGCTCAATTAGTACTAAGGGGCCCAAAGTGTGCCAAAAATATATCCTCCACACCATTACACCACCACTAGGAACTTGAATCGTTGATACAAGGCAGGATGGATCCATGCTTTCACGTTGTTTAAGCCAAATTCTGACCCTACCATCCAAAAGTCGCAGCAGAAATCAAGACTCATCAGACCAGGCAACATTTTTCCAATCTTCTATTGTCCAATTTTGTTGAGCCCTTGGTTTCACCCTGAGAAATGCTGCTCTCTGGATATTTTCTCTTTTTTGGACCATTCTCTGTAAAACCTGGAGTTGGTTGTGTGGGAAAATCACAGTAGATCAACAGTTTCAGATCAGCCCATCTGGAACCAACAGCCATGCCACATTCAGAGTCACTTAAATCACATTTCCTTCCCATTCTGACACCCAGTTTCAACTTCAGCAGGTCGTCTTGACAATGTCTGCATGCCTAAATGTTGTGCTGCCATGTGATTAGCTGATTAGGTAATTGCATTAATAAGCAGCTGAACAGGTGTACTTAACAAAGAGGCCAGTGAGTGTATGTCCCACTAAAGACAAGTAGTAATAGTATGTCTTCCATATTATCTTCCCTTAATAATCTTTTTAGTTACTCCTTCTAGCTCTCATAATAGTGTTAGTCACGTTATGTCTGGTTTGAGCCTTTTATCCTATTACCCTATTGCTATTATCATTTAGTATATTAAAGGAGTCTCAGAATCTCTGAGTGGTTTTTGATCCGTCTCTCCTACAGTGCTCTGTTGACAATGGTTATGCCATCTTCGTTCAGTTTTATGCTGATCTCTAAGGTTAGAGCTATTCTTTTGTTTTCAGATTTAGAAAAGGTCATTCACACAGATATTACCCCAGATTTGATTACTTGATATGGTATCATTAAAGAAACATTCACAGACTTCACTTTACTTAAAATGCTCCTTGTACCAATGTAAGTGACCATAGGACTCAAATTTTTCCTGACTAGTTTTTGAATTGATTTCATAGTTCTTTTAAAAAAGCTTAACACTATCATTATGTCCATACTTATATCTGTTATCAGGATTGCAAGAAGAAAAATATGAGACACAGGGGGTCTAATATAAGATAAACAGTACAGTAGGATGTAGGATACAGAATATACAGTAATGTGGTTATTGTGTGTAGGATGCAGTCTTTTTAACCCAGTATAGTGACAAAACAGACTAGCTATCTTCTATTCAGCTCTCATGCCTGCTAGCTAGCAGTAGTATACCATATTTATGCAGTATATATTATTGGTCCTTGCTCAGTACTTCAAAGCCACACATGATTACCTGTTTCTTTTAAACACCACAGTACATTGCTTTGTTGGAAGACAAAGTGTAGGTGGGGCACTGAGTTTTTAACAGCATGAAATTGCACTATAGGCTGCCTCCTGCGCCGTTTGCCGGAAACATCCTAAAAAACCCTCTTCAGATCTCAGTAAAAACCTGGAAATCCTTTCATTCCTCTCATTTCGTCTCCTCTTTTGTCTACCTGGGAGAACAAGGTGCTCCTGCCGCATCAGGTAAGATGAAAAGAAACTCTCAACAGCCTGAAGTATTTCCAGATTTCAGAAACAAAAAGACGAAGCAAGACAGAGGGAGTGAGAGAGAGAGAGAGAGGGGAAGAAAGAGGGAGATTTACTCACAGCGGTGTATAGGTGTGCGGATGTGTGTGGTGGGTGAAAGGGTATGATTTCATGTCATTTCATCATTTCCCTGCTAGCAGCAAATCCAATTACTTTTCCTTTTCCTTTCTATCTTGGAAGATAGCCTGAGTGACAGGACTGATTGGAGTACAGCGCTACTGAGGCAACTGTGCCAACCAGTTGATTGACATAACACTGGCACTTCACTGCCTTCAGACAGGGAGACAAGTGAGACTGGTTAGGCTTCAGGGCATCTCAGAGCTGGTGAGGTGGACCAGAAGTTCACCTGCCTTGCTCTTTCGATCGAACATCTCTCCCACTCAGACATTATCTAAGTCACCCTTTAGCAAGATGCTCCACGTGTTCTAGTCCCTTTCAGTATGCGACAGTGACATACTGTATATGACCCTTTCCTATCCACTTTTTCATTCCTTCCAGCTAACAGCATTCCACCCCCTTAATGGCATCAACCCTTTAGCAAGATAATAAATAAGCAGTATACTGTGTGAATTGAGTCATAATCTACCCACCATCTCTTAAGTAGTAAATCTAGTAGCACACAGCATCCTGAGCAATTTTATAGGAGGATAAGGCCTTGTTAATTGTGATTTAAAATGGCTGCTTTCATACTGTCATATACTTTTTGCTACTTTACACTTCTGCTCTCAAGAAGACATTGTAATTTGTTCTCCACTGTAGTTATCTGCCAGTTGTAATGATTTTTCAAATTTAGAATTTCTAGTTTAAAAGAAAAGCATACAACAAGCTTATGAAATAATTTGATAAAGATATAACCCGTGCTTCCCAATCTTTGGGGCTTGTCATCTCTTTAAAAAGCAGTGGCTTCTTGGGACCTCTTGTTATGTTTCAGAAAATAGATGTCAAAGATTAGAAAAACAGACAGTGGGTGTCATTCACAAGCAGTGTGTACACACACAAATCTCTGCTTAAACCACTTGTATAAATGTTTCCTGCACAAATCCAGGATTCATCAGTATCTTCTTACCTGCATTTGTTCATACTCTGCGAACTAATCTATGGTATTCCAAAACAACATCAACCAAAACACAAAATGGCCATTAAACTAAATGTAACAAATACAAAACACTGACTGAAAAGGTGTGGGCTGAAGTTTTCACATGTCATATTCTAATAAGCAATCCTTTTACTAGCAGGTTTTACCAGCACAAATACCAAATGAAACAAAACAAAGCTCCAAACATTTCATACAAAATTGTGATCTTTCCAAAATGTTAAATGTTTAGCATATCAATTAAAAAAACTTCCACCCTTGTCTTACGCCCTGATTTCTTACGGTTAATGGCACTTTTCTACTCCAACAGAGCACTCAAAGCGGTTTCTACTACACACCTCATTCACCATTCACACACACTGAGACAGCACTTTTTTCTGTGTCTTTAAGTGCTTTCTAACTATCACACACACACTTACCCTCCGATGACACATCAGGAGCAATTTGGGCCAATCTTGACCAAAGACACTTAAGCATGCAGGCTGAGTGAGCTGGGGATTGAACCACCAACCTTCTGATTAGAACACGACCCATTCTCCCCTCTCAGCTGCAGCCGCCAATATCCCAGTTATATAGTAGAAATCCAATAGTTGCAGGGAGTTTCTCAAATTAGGTGGTCCTTTTTCTCCACTTGATTTCTTCTTTTTTGTGATCTGTCAGTTGCCTTCTTTTTTCAAACCTAAACCAAGACACAACATTCACAGCGCCTCAGTTATTGCAAGACTTGTTTTTTTGTTTTGTTTTGTTTTGTTTTTGTTTTTTGTTTTTTTGTTTAAAAAGACCATTGTTTCTTCCAAGGAAAGTCTTGGGAAAGGTATGCCTTTTCTGGCTTCCTTCTTGGACACTGTTGTTTTAGTTTCTTCAGTCATAATATTCTAAACTTTTTCATAAAATTCTACATTCCTCCACAGTCAGAACTAGTCACTATCAACTCCCCATGTGAGTCCCATGGGGGAAATATTCCACCTGCCTTTCACCAATACCTGAAGTATAAGAATAGGAATACCACCAGGAAAATACCTATGAGAGGAGATGGATGTTTGGTCAAAAAGTGACTTTGAAAAGCTAAAAGTAAGAAATATGTTACACTGGATCAGTATATAACCATAAAATGTGTCACTGACCCTTTAACAAAATCTAATGGAATGATTGTTTGGTTATAGCTTTACAACAGTGTTATAAAGAGAGAGTAAGTAATGATGCTGATGATGAATAGCCAGTTATTAGCAGTACTGCAAAAGATTGTGAATCCAGAAAAAAATAGTCTTTTAGTGGAGTATGTTTACACTGGTGTATTACTTTTACTTAAGTACTGAGTACTCCAGTGCTGAGCAGCTCCCATCAGAGTGATTTTCTTTATGATTATTTTATTTGGAGGCAAAACAATCTAGTATTTTATGGAAACAGCAATGGTTGGAGAAAATTAATCTAAAGTTAATTGCATTTTTAAGGCTGATAAAACCTTTATTTTTAACTATTCAAATCTGTCATATAAAGCGCAGGAAAAGTCCTTAGCCCCAGATTGGAAACCGTTATCCACTCTTTACATCCCAGCCTTCAGTGAACAAGAGCACCTTGGATCCCTTCCTAGAGTTTGAGATGGCCGCGGATGTATTGGCTCTTCAAGCTTAGCAGTAAAACTATAGCTGTCAGAATGATTAAGCCTAATCAGGAAACATGGGATGGGAGGTAATTTAGCATGTGAATGCTAATTAGCACTAGCATTTAGACTGGCAGACGATGATTGAAGCAGTGCATCGGCTGCTCGGGCTGGTTAAATGGCAAAAACACCAGGCTGGTAGAGATGATTGATAATCTTCGGGTCGCGCTGCTGTCTGTTTCCCCGTTTGTGTGTGAGCGTGTGCAGATTATGGTTTCCTCTTCCCTCCAATGCAAACTCATAATGAGCAGATGAGCACAACACCTGAACACTCTAATTCCATCTTTATCCCATTAAGTAGAAGTTAGTGGAATAAATTCCTATTAGTTTCTCAGAATACACAACAGGATTTTCTCAAGCCTTGTGTGTGTGTGTTTGTTGGAGGTTTTATTCATACCTGGAGCTTCTGCTGTCTACTGTCCCACAAAGGCATAAATACACACACTTACACTGTTTAGATTCGTATTCACGATTCAGTGTGCTCATGCTCAAAAGTATGATTTCAGAGTTTCTAAACCAGCAGTTTTGTATTCACACTGTGGGTGTGTGTGTGTGTATTTGTTGTTACTTGTTGCTATGATGTGTATGAAAGAATATATCATGTGTCAATAGATGGGTGTTTTTGTGTTGGTGTGCCATCCGCTATAAATGCATGTGTATAGCTGTTGTTAGAGGGAAGACTAGTGTTGAGGGAAGACTAGTTTGTAAATCTTTCAGAGATAATATTACTGCTTTAAGCGCTGCTACTGTTTGAGTGAATTATGATTCTATCCTCTACACTAGTACTTTTCTGCTCTCCTTGTCTTCGGGCCTTATAGTTTTCCTGTCTACAGCAACCCTCTCTCTGTTCCCTTCCGCTCCCTGTCCTTCTTGCTTATATGTCACCTTCAGCTCTGTCTCTCCTAACTGAGGTGGGCTAGATGCCCACAAATCTGCCTCCCTCGAGAATTTCCCGCCTCATCTGTGTGTGTGGCAAACTGTCCTTCCCTCCTCTACTCTCATTCCCTCGGTCCTCTCCCTCATTCTCCCTATCTCCTCTATCCATTAGTACATTACTATACGTCAGCCTGCAAAAAAAATGCTTTCTCTGTTGTGCCTTTCATGAACGGGAGACACACACACACACACACACAGATACCAAGACATACAAGGCAGATAAAACAGTGAGCCATACATCTGTACCTATATGATCTGATTGTGCATCTGCTTTAGAGATGTGTTTGCTTAAGATAAGACAGATTGTTTGAATGGATCACATTTTTATTTATAGTGTCCTGAAAGTATACTTCACCAATGTATATTTATTTAACATATATTAAGAATTAAAACTGATGGACTAGAACTACTGAATCCTGATGCCTGCACTATCCATGCAACTTGAGGACCAGCTGATTCAG
This sequence comes from Paratilapia polleni, assembly GCA_015106735.1. Taxonomy (NCBI): domain Eukaryota; kingdom Metazoa; phylum Chordata; class Actinopteri; order Cichliformes; family Cichlidae; genus Paratilapia; species Paratilapia polleni. Next base: position 24,516 of record VUQI01028318.1, read on the forward strand.
TTTGAGATTTAATTGTTTTAATTTGTTTTGCAACTGGTTAATGCAGCTTGAAACCTGTATATATATTGCTGCAGTACTGTGCAAAAGTCTTGAGCCACCCCTCATTTCTTTTAATTTTGCTTCCAAGGAGCCAGATTTCCTTATTTCTTGTAATTTTTTAAAGAGGTCTTGAGCAATAGTTCTACAGGCTTTCTGAAGGTCTGTCAAAGTTTTTCTTTGGACACTGGCTGCTTTTTCACTCATTTCCAGTCCAGTCCTTTTACCGGACCATTTTCAGAGGAATGCTATTCAAGCATGAAAAAGCACCTAACTCAAGGGATGAACCAGTGTTGTGTCTACACATAACAGACAACTTAGCAAAGAACCAATTTTAACTTGTATCATTAGGCACTTTGTTACTTAGCAGCCTGTCACAAAAACACATCATTTGTTCCCATTTCTTTAGTTGACTTTACAAAACTGCCAAAAGGCAGCCAACATCCAAAGAAAAGCTTTGAATGTCCTTCAAGAAGCCTGGAGAACTATTCCTGAAGACTACTTAAAGAAGCTAAAAGAAAACTTGCCTAAGAGAGTTCAGGCTGTGTTGAAGAATAAAGGTGGTCATACCAAATATTGACTTTCAAGCTCGTTACAGTTGTACAAAGTCTGTTTTGCCTTATTTACTGTATTTCCATGTATGTTTGCACATGTTTAAATAAATGGCTACACCTATTTCCCATTTTCCTATCAAAATATAAAGAAGTAAGGGGTGACTCAAGACTTTTGCACAGTACTGTACATCAGTGATGCTCTTATTAAACATGGCCACAGTTTGAAATAATGAGCTCAGCATATGTGCCTGTAATCCTTGTGAGCCAAAACAGAGCTCTAAATGCTCATTTTCAGAGAGTTTTTTCTACTGTTGGCTCTATGTGATGTCAGTGAGAGTGGATATCCCTAATATGGTCATCTCAGGCGTGCAGCTCTGGCTGTGAGCACAGCGGCCCCACCTACCTGTTTACAAGGGGCAGCCAATCAAAACAAAGTTGGCTTTAGGGGAGGGTGGCTTTAAAGCAAGAGGAACTAAAGATGGTTTGATTTAGACAATGGATGAACTGCACCATGGCCTAGTTAGAAAAATAAGGATTATTTTGAACTGTGAATCATACAAAGCTACTCTACTAGTCCGCAAACATAAATATGCAGCTGGAAATTAACATAATAGGGTCCTTTGAAGGCTCTTTCTCTTTTCTACTTTCAGCCCCAACCAAATTTTGTCAGGCTTTGCGCAGTTCCCTCTGGAGTGATGAAAGGTTTTATACAAGTTTTTCCCACTTGATTAGGTCAGGATTATATGTATTTAGAGACAAGAGTTTTAATGGAACTCAGTGAGGCATTTTTGTCCATTGGCTTTTCCACTGCAAACAAAGGACAGTTAATGGACAGGGAAAATGAATAACAGTCAATCAAAAATCTTAGAATATTTTCCAGTTCTTCAAAACAGAAGACTTCCAAATAGAATTGTTCCAGCCAAAATAATTTGTATTTAGAGGATGTAATACAAAGAGCAGAATGAAGTGTTGATTAAAATATCTTCAAATTAATGAATACATTATTCATCTATATATTGTGTGAGTCAGGGAGAGAGCATGATTTAAAGTAAATGCTTCTTTTGATGAAAAGAGCAGTACTTCCTTCTTTCTCTCTTTTTTACTGCCAGATTGAATGCATGCTGAACATGAATGCATTCGTGTGAAAATGAGTCAGTGGGACAGTATGTTAGATTGGCTTCCACATGAGATAAATAGACAGTAGGTGGGGAAAAAGAGAGCAAACCCCTTTTCCTTCAATGTCAGTGCTGCATCACATGAGGATGGAGTGATCCAGAAGCAGTCCTCCGTTAGCGCTGGCAGACTGATCTGAAATACAACAGCAGGATGTTTGCCACGTCCAGGACGGAGGCTGATATGATGCTGTTCTGCATCACTTATTGGAGGCAGTCGCTGCTAATGTGCCACTGTGGTTGTAGGTTCAATTCCCAGGTGGGCTATCACTTCATATGTATTACCCCCTGTGTCCTTGAGCAGGGCATTATCTCAGCATTCCCTCTGGAGGAATATGGCTCGGCATTAATGGACGGGCGATGTGCATGGAGAGCTAGATGGATATATTAGTGAGCTAATGAATCTTTGATAAGTGGGAAGGCTTTGTGGGTGTCAAGAGACAAAAGGAAAGATTACAGCTGAACCTATCAACTGTGAGATGGCTTTTATTCACATAAAGGCTTTGCAGCATCTGACATTGGGATTGCCTTTGTGGGGCATAGTGATGTGCTTGTTGGTTGTATGTTGCATGCCTATCTTAGAAAAGGGGGAGATTGCCAGTGTTTTGGAGAATCTACAGCAAAAAGTGTTGTTTTGGAGGATGTAAAATTATTGTTGTCAATAAGAACAACAGACTTCATGAAACTCGTTATTAAAAGTTGCTGCAACAGAATCCATCATAATACTATACTTTTAGATGGTGTGGGAATAAGATATTTGCAGCTCAGTTAAGCTGACTTCTGACACACTGATTGATTATGCATTAAATGACCATTTAATGTACATGTTTTGAAATAGTCACAAAAAAAGCAATCTATTTGTTCATGTACATGGACACAGATTGTCACATCTTTTTATTACAGACAGCACGACTTTGGAACTAAAGTATTTCAATAGCAAGTATGTTTGGTGCCTGCACCATGTACAGTCATGGTAAAAAGTAAGTACACCTTCTTTCAATTCTAAGGTCTTACATAGGAGGACATATAAAAAAAAAATCATCTGGTCTTTCTCAGATTCTAAAATTATTTAAAAACAACCTCAGATGAACAACAACATATGGCATATTACACTGTGTCATCATTTATTTAACAAAAACTAAGCCAGAATGCACAAGCAGTGGGTGAAAAATAGCAATAACTTGAATTAATCATTTTCTGTATGACTTTATCAGTCTCTCATATCATTGTGGAGGAAGTTTGGCCCACTCTTCTTTACAACGTTGCTTCAGTTCACAGAGGTTTGCAGGCATTCGTTTATGCACAGCTCTCTTAAGGTCCCACCACAGCATTTCAGTCAGGTTAAGGTCTGGACTTTGACTGGGCCATTTCAACACCTTGATTCTTTTCTTTTTCAGCCACTCTGTTGTAGATTTGCTGGTGTGTTTGGGATCATTGTCCTGCCGCATGACCCAGTTTCAGCCAAGCTTTATCTGTCCGACAGATGGTCTCACATTTGACTCTAGAATACTTTGGTATAAAGAGGAGTTCATGGTTGACTCAGTGACTGCAAGTTGCCCAGGTCCTGTGGCTGCAAAACAAGCCTAAATCATCACCCCTCTGAGAGTTGGTATGAGGTGTTTGTGCTGATATGCTGTATTTGGTTTTCACCAAACATGGTGCTGTGCATTATGGTCAAACATCTCCACTTTGGTCTCGTCTGCCCAAAGGACATTGTTCCAGAAGTCTTGTGGTTTGTTCAGATGCAACTTTGTAAACATAAGCTGTATGCTCCCATGTTCCTTTTAGAGAGAAGAAGCTTTCTCCTGGCAATCCTTCCAAACAAGCCATACTTGTTCAGTCTTTTTCTAATTATGCTGTCATGAACTTTAACATTTAACATGCTAACTGAGGCCTGTAGAGTGTGAGATGTAGCTCCTGGGTTTTTGCAGTTTCTCTTGAGCATTGCACCGTCCGACCTTGGCATGAATTTGCTGGTATGTCCACTCCTAAGAAGACTGTGAGCTGTCTTGAATGTTTTCCTCTTGTGAATAATCTTTCTCACTGTAGAATGATGGACTAAAGTTAACTAAGAAGAAAATGTAAAGTCAGGGACTCAAACTGTGGTCTCTGGTGTGAAAGGAGAAATGGCTTATATCACTGTCAACCACTCTAGCCTCCAAAAGTGGACTTACTTGACCTTTAATGTTGGAAAAACTTCACTTACTGTGTACATGGATGCAAATCAGTAGATATAAAATTGTGCTCATTTCGTTCCCAAACTGTTCACAAATTGCTGCAAGACTGTGTTGGCCTCGTCTAATTAAATTCAGCAACCTGGTCGGCATATTGCTACTATTACTACATAAGATGAAAACAATTGATATTGGGAATAATAATATAATGGGCTCCAGTTCCACTGTTTCCCTGTGACCAGCTGTCTTCCAGTAAGGCCTTTATGATGTAATTCACATATGGCTACAGTATGAACACAGCATCCTGTGAGTGGAAGAGGAAAACGTACACCAAGTTAAAAAACCAACCAAACAAAAAACAAACAAAAAGAAAAAACAAAAACAGTGACCACGTGACCTCATGAATCCAGGTCCCTAACCCATGTAGACGTCACCAGTCCCAACACTGAGTCAGAATGTCCCTGCTGATAGGGCACGCACGGCCACGAGTCCAGACAAACACACGCATATGTAGGATGTTCAGCAACAGCCAGCGATGCAGTCGGACAGCTGTTGAGCTGACGACTGCTGTCAGGTGCCAGTGGCCTGATTCAAGCTGGCTAACCTCCTCACATCACAACATGTGTCTGCACAGATACAAGAGGTGATGGGTGGACATTTGTCTCTGTATCTGGCGTGCATCTGGAGAACAACTGGCATGTTGGGGAAGATGGTGGGTGGCTGGGTGGCTGGTGTGTGTTTTGATTTGCGTCTATGCTGCTTTTCTTGACGCACTAGTCTTGGGCATCTTGTCCTAGAATGTAGAAAAGATGCAGCTACCAAGTGTGCTATTCACCACCTTCAGCAGCAAGATGGAGGTGCCTGCTGGATGGATGTGTGCTCTTGTCTGATTAGTGGGCCGAAAAAAACCCCAAAAACATTTCACTGTGTGTTATGTTAATTTGTTTCACATCTAGGGAAAGATGCAGCCTGCGTGGGTGTGTGTATACATGTGCATCTGATTAGAGGGCGCATGCAGGAAAGGATACAGACTGTGTGTGTGTGTGTGTGTGTGTGTAATGAGATTGCAGAGGGTCGATTTTCCATTTGTTTGTGTGCAAATGTGGGTCTCTGAGAGATACTGATCCTTAGATTATAGGGAATCTCACAAAGTGTGTATGTGCGTTCATCTTCATCAGTGTGTGCTGTGTTTAGAGTAGGAAGTAATGTGCGTTTACATATTACAGCAGCTGTGCTTTCTTCATGTATAATGGGAGCTGCCCACCTGATGCCAGGGCAGCTGCCACACAAACAGCCCACAGCACTCACACACACTCACACACACACACATGCACACAAACAAATGGTGCCAGTGGAGATTTTTTTTTTTTTTTTTTGTGTCTCTTGAGTGTGTGCTCGCTGGAGAGGGGAAGAGAAAGGGGCAGCTGCAGTATAAAGCCTTTATCAACTGTTCCTCTAGACTATCCCATCTGTCTATCCATTAATACACACACACCCATACACTAATGCATACACATGGCCCTTCTGTTGTCTTATCAGTCACACATGGCGTACTTCACACTCAGTGGGGTCTGTCACGACAATGATGCGTATTCTCTGATGTCTTCTGTGGGGAAAATACGTGTTAGTGTCAACTATGTATGACTCCATGAAGCACCATTTGTCTGATTTTGTGTTAAGACAGTGAGCAGTTGTACTTTGCTTTATTAATTACTCATCTGTGATGCTAAAGTTAGAGGTGGAGCCAAATTAAAGTTTCTAGGAACGTTACTGGACATACAAATGGCAAAAGATAGTCCCTCATTTGGCATTTTAATGATGGAGTGTGCCGTCTACTCATCACTTTATGTGTGTCATAAACTGGCTGAAGGTATTTGACAAGGAGGCAGTCCACACAAGAGTCTTACTTAAATAAAAGATCATTTATTAAACATAAACTAACAAAATGTAAAAACACATTAAAGGGTTAGTGTGAGGTGGAGTGGAAGAGAAATCCTGAGCAGTTCATGTGGGGCAGCTTTTATAGCCTGGAAGGTCCTGGTGAACTGCATCAGTTGATGACCCTCCCATGTCAGTTAATCATCAGCAAGAGTAGGCCAGGCCCTCCTCTAAGACTGGGGAAGGGGTATCTCACCTGAAACTCTCAGTTGTGTTGAGTAGGGTTGTGCCATACCATATCTTCCACAGTGATGTTGGTATAAATTTTTATGTGATAAACAAGTGCCACATATGACGATATCATTGATATAGTGACACCATGTGTTTGTGTTCCCTATCATGTACAACAATGACACAAGACCAGACATGTCTGAGAGTGAGAGCAGTGTGTCAGCCTCTGATGATGATTTAGTACCTAAAAATGGAGCTACTTCACTGACCTCCAACAAAAGCACAGTACTTTGGAAAAATACGCAAGAAACCTGTGCCTGCTAAAGATGGAAACAACAACTTTGAGGCAAAAACGCACCGTCAAGTACAACCAGGCTATGAAGGCAAGCAAGGAGGAGATACGAGCAGCTGGTAATGTGCGACCCAAAAATAAACAAACGGCTTAAATGAGCATCACTTTAGCACTCGGTAATTAGACTCCATATGACAGGAAGAGCAAACGGTGGATGGAAATTAGTGATGCAGTTATATGGAGAAAAGGAGGACTTTAAGCAGCTGCTTAAAAAGCTCGATCCAAGTTACAACATCCCAGGTAGAAAATAGTTTTCAATCTCACTTTTATTATGTGACATTATTCTGCAGGCTCCTGAAGAGTTACAAAGTTAAGCTACATCAGTTACTGTTAAACTAACGTGTTAGTATATGTACATGTACATGTTATACTTTTACTTAAAATTTCCATTGAAAACAGTACCTAGACTATTTTTGTGTCACTACTATAATGCACTATAATGCTGCTGCTGCTGGCACCTTGTGGCAATAGATTCAGACTTTGAATTAGCTAGTCTATCATCAATGACAGCAGCTTGTTGGATAAGAATGATGGAAAATGCCCTTCATTTTGTTTGCACTAATAAATGCTGCTGCCTGCAAGCTGCAATCACCGATTAAAAGTTCAGTATTTTTTGTCTATATCGTCAGGAATATCATTATCACAGATTTCCTTGAGATATCGTGATATAATTTTGAAGCTATATCGCTCATCCCAAGTGTTGAGAATCTAATTGTGACAGCCATAGCATATGATTTGCAAGAATTTTCTTACTTGTCCTATTTAGAACAGCCTTGTGTGCTGTATGGACACTTGATTTTACATTTAATTTCAAACCTGAGAACACTCTATATGTCAGGATGTGAATAAGATCTTGACTGATAATAGATTTTTGGGCCGAAACCAATAGCAATTTTTAGGAAATAAATCTGCCAACATTCTTTATATGTACACATATATGTATACTTTTGATTTCTGAATAGTCATTACATTGTTAAAATATCCAATAGTTTGCAGTGAAATTTATTTTATTGGGTTTTTATGTGATAGACCAACACAAAGTAGTGCATAATTGTGAAGTGGAAGGAAAATGGTACATGGTGTTCAAAATTTTTTACAAATAAAAATCTGAAAAGTGTGGCGTGCATTAGTATTCAGCCCCCTTTACTCTGATCCACAGAGTAAAGGGGGCTCCACAGGACAACTATTAGTCATGCAATCCACAAATCTGGCTTTTATGGAAGAGTGGCAAGAAGAAAGCCATTGTTGAAAGAAACCCATAAGAAGTCCTGTTTGCAGTTTGCCACAAGCCATGTAGGGGACACAGCAAACATGTGGAAGAAGGTGCTCTGGTCACATGAGACCAAAATTGATCTTTTCACAGATGCTCTCTATCTAATCTGACTGAACTGGAGCTATTTTGCCAAGAAGAATGGGCAAAAATTGCAGTCTCTAGATGTGCAAAGCTGGTAGAGACATACCCCAAAAGACTTGCAGCTGTAATTGCAGCGAAAGGTGGTTCGACAAAGTATTGACTCAGGGGGACTGAATACTAATGCATGCCACACTTTTCAGATTTTTATTTGTAAAAAATTTTGAACACCATGTATCATTTTCCTTCCACTTCACAATTATGCACTACTTTGTGTTGGTCTATCACATAAAAACCCAATAAAATACATTTAAGTTTGTGGTTGTAAT
>VUQI01028319.1:0-25036 GCA_015106735.1 Paratilapia polleni
AAATTGTTTTAATTCAGCCACACTGGAGGGTTTTTGAGCATGAACAGTCTGTTTAAGGTCATGCCAAAGCATCTCAGTCAGATTTATATCCAGACTTTGACTAGACCACTCCAAAACCTTCATTTGGTTTCTTTGAGTCATTCAGAGGTGGACTTGCTGGTGTGTTTTGGGTCATTGTCCTGCTGCATATCCCAAGTGCTCTTGAGCTTCAGGGAACAAACTGATGAGCAGACGTTCTCCTTCAGGATTTTCTGGTAGAGAGCAGAATTCATGGTTCCATCAATTACAGCAAGTCGTCCAGGTGCTGAAGCAGCAAAGCCGCCGCAGACCATCACACTACCACCACCACGTTTGACTGTTAGTGTGATGCTCTTTTTATGAAATGCTGTGTTAGTTTTACGCCAGATGTAACAGGACGCAAACCTTCCAAAAAGTTCATGTTACTTTTCAAATTACTTTTTCACAGCACCGTAGTTACATTAAAACTAGTTTTGAATGTCATAACCAGAAACTGAAGTAAGATGTTAAGATCTCACTTTATCCAGTGTATCCCCCGGAGCTTCATCCAGAGTGTGGCCCAGAAGCAGGAAGTCATCGACTCCCCGAGCCACAGCAAGGAGCGCGTGGCCACCAGACACGAGCAGCACCAGAAAGGGGAAGCTGACGGGCTGCAGCATCCTGACGGTCAGAGCGTGGGCCTCCATGTGGTGGATGGGGATGAACAGCTTGTTGTGCTCCCTCACGAGCCACCGACTGAACTCAAGCCCGACACCCAAGCTCAGGGCCAAACCGGGCTTCACCGTGGTGGCAACAGCAGACAGCTGGCCCGGGGTCACGCCGCTCCTCTCCAGAGCCTCCTGGACCACCCGCTCTATGTGTTCCCTGTGGAGCTGCTGGGCCACGGTGGGGATGATGCCTCCAGTCCTGCAGCGTGCAAGAGGAAGAGCACAGAGATTCCTCATGAGACTTCATCGAAGTTCAGTGCATCTCTAACCTGACTCCAGGTTTCTCATCTCCAGCTCCACCTGGGGACACCTACCTGAGATGCACCTCTTTCTGTGAATGCAGAGCCTCTCCCAGTATCGCTCCAGTCTCATCCAGCACAGCAGCTCCAGTATCATCACAACTCGTCTCGATGCCCAGAACCAGCCTGGAGCAAGAAGCAGTAGACCCAAACGCAAGTCCACGCTGCAGCAGCCTCCTCAGAGTCTTCACTTTACTGTGGAACATCTTCCGGGATCTTTAAAGGTCACCACCTGTCGGGAAAAACAGGTAAAACCTCAGGGTGACCTCACATCAGTTCCTCCAGAGTTTAAACTGACAAAAAACAATAAAGATCAGTCATGAATGTGTCCTTAGATTTCACGGCAGCGATCCGATAACAGAAAACATATCAAACATTTAGAGTTCCCAAGAAGAAACGTGGGTTTCTACCCTGTTTCGTCTCGTTGTGTTACATGTAAATAATTCCGACTACCGCAGACTTTGCGATTAAAGACACAAAAATGACAACAAAAAAGTGGTTAAAAAATGTGACATTAATCCTGTTAAAATCTTTTTAAAAACTCAATAATTTGAAAGGAAATTAGAAGAAATAGAGCACGGGTCCAAAATGTCGACGCTTCTTTCTCGCACGGTAATTTTATGTGGGTGCACAGGCACGTTAGCGGGGATGGGGGCAAGCTGCTGGTTTTTCAGTTGAAGAAACGGATTTTTCATCAGAGTATCGATGTCCAACGAGGTAAATCAGATTATCGTGTCTGTTCCCAGTCAAAACACGCCATTTTTAAGTTTCTACAGGCAGCGCAGAGCCTTTAAAATCCAAATTATTTTAAAATGAACCGTTTCCGTGCAGTAAACTGTACTGCTTTCATGGCTACACAGAATGTCGTATTTCCGAATAATTCAGAAACAAAAATGAAAATCAGAGGTTTTCTTGATATTCGCGTGAACACGGAGTTTCATTCATAAAGGCAGAATATTGATATGAATTCATCTGACTAAAATAAAATCAATGCTATCTGTATTTGTCTCACGGTGTCATTAACTTGGGGAGCGGTTAATATAACGAGTTAGCACACAGAAAAACACTTCAGTTTAAAGCTTCGTTTTATTGGTGCTTACAGACCAAAAGACAATACATTTGGATGACAAGAAAAACGTTTTAACCCCACCGAAGCTCACATGGCCCATGACATTGAAGGCAGCATCGTGTTTCTTTGCTCCTTTTGCTTCGATTTTTTTCCTGTTTCAGCTTTTTCAAACTGCAGAGAAACAAATCAGCTGCTGATAAAAGTCAGTGAGGTTAAAAATGATCAAACAGCTCGTCTGAAGCTCAGTGTTTGATCTGCTGACGGCGCACAGAGGAAGCTAAAAGCTGCTAATGCTATCCGATCACGTGGTACAAAAGTAGAAGAGAGTAAAAACAATAATAATTTTAATAAATGTTTGCAGCAGAAAATGTGAGGAAAATATTAGAATTTCCTACTAATTAGAAATTTAGGGGGCGATTCCCTGAAATTATACAGTCAAAAAAATGTGGATAAAAAAACAAATTTAGGATTTTTTTCTGTGAATTTGTGACTTTATCATCTCAGACTCCTCAGTACACCTCACCACACTTTAATCTAATTTTTCTACATTTATGACAAAAATCGGAGATCATGAACTCATAATTTTAAAGAAAAAAAACACAGAAACTCTCTGAGATAAGTCACAAATTTATCAGAAAACATTCATTAAGATTGTACACTTTTTTCCTCATTAAATGTAGTAAATGTACCACTTTAATCTCATTTTTTCAGAGCTTTATGAATATAAATCTAGTCTAAATCTAAAGTTAAGTCTAGATGAGTCTAAATCTAGGGGGAAAAAATCTCAGTGATAATAAAGTTATAAATTTTAGAGAAACATGGTCCACTTTTTTCTTGTAAATTTGTTCTTTTGCTTAAATGTAAAACTCAGACAAGTTTCCTTTGCTATATATTAATTTCTCTGAGATGTTAAAGTCATAAATGTTTGACAAATATTTCTGAACTTCTCAGACTGTTTATCTCAGAGACTATTTGAGTTAGTTTTTTTTTTAATTAATTTGTGACTTTCTTTCACTTAAATGTAGAACTTTAATGTCAGATAAATTTACTTTTTTAACTTGAGACCAAAGAGCTTTGAGCTATTTCAAGAAAAATATCTGAATTTTCTGATAAGTAACGAATTTTTGAGGGAAAGATTTGTGACTTTAAAATCTCAGAGACTATTTCAGTGTTTTCTCATAAAATTTAGTTTTTTTTCCTGTCTCTTTATTGTTCTACTTTAATCTCAGACAAATGTCCTTTCTTTACCTTTTAAATTTGCAACCTCCAATCCCAACTCTGTATTTTTTCCAGTTCAGGGGGAAAAAAATTATAATTTTCAAGTCCAAATTTAACAAAGATTCATGAAGATAAAATTTATTTTATCTTTATTTATAAATTTTTAGGGTCATTGCATCTTTACAAAGTGAAAAATGCTGTTTCTTAACAAACAAAAATAGATAAATAATTTGTTTTTTTCTCTCAAACGTACCGCTTTAATCTCAGGTGAACATTCATTTTACTTTAATCTCACTTTTCAGAGTTTCTCTCAGAATATTTCAGCCCTCACCAACTCAATTTTAATTCAGTATAAATAATAGGTCACTTTTTAAAATAAGATTGAATAAACTGTTATTCAATTTAATATAAAATATTATCACAAATAAAAATGTTATTTATTATATTATATTTTTTCCAAAAAGCTCCCAACACATTGGTGATAAATAATCTGTCTGCTTCTTATTAATCAGGACGGCGCAGTGAACCACAGCCAGGAGACTTTATCTGATTTGATTTCTTTGTTCTGGGGTTTTAATGAGTTTCATGTTAACTTTCTTAAGGAGGCATGGAGCGCCCGGCTTGTATTTTGGAGGACTTGAAGCAGTTTGTCGTAAGCGAAGCTCCGCCCACAGCCTATTACATCCCAGATTTCATATCCGAGGATGAGGAGTCGTACCTCCTTCAGCAGGTCTACAGGTCTCCAAAGACTAAGTGGACTCAGCTGTCGGGCCGGAGGCTCCAGAACTGGGGAGGGTTACCGCACCCCAAAGGCATGCTGGGAGAGCGGCTTCCCGATTGGCTCCAGACGTACTGCGAGAAGATTTCCTCTCTGGGCGCGTTCAGCGGCAAAACGGCCAATCACGTGCTGGTGAACGAGTACAAGCCAGGAGAAGGGATCATGCCCCACGAGGACGGCCCGCTGTACCACCCCACCGTCACCACCATCAGCCTGGGCTCTCACACCCTGCTGGACTTCTACGCGCCGCTCAGCAGCGCGGAGGGCGCGGCGCCGCAGACGGAGGAGAGCCGCTTCCTGTTCTCGCTGCTGGTGAGGCCGCGCAGCCTCCTCGTCCTGCAGGATGAAATGTACCAGCGCCTCCTTCACGGCATCCAGGGGCACGAGCGGGACACGCTGACGGAGAAGGTGGTGAATCTGTCCGCCGCCGGGGCGCGGCCGGGGGAGGAGCTGAGCCGGGGCACCAGGGTGTCTCTAACCATACGGCACGTGCCCAAAGTCGTAAAGACGAAGCTGGTGCTGGGAAGGAGATGAAGAAAGACTGGAACTTGTTTTGGTGCCTCTGACACTACAACACAGTGAAGGGAAAAAACGTGTTTCTGTGGAGCTTTGGAGGCTCATCAGACACATTTGGACCTGCAGGTGGAAGTTATTTAAATTCTGGATTCACTGATTGAATATTTTAAGTAGTTACAGTGTCAGTTTAGCAGATATCTGTGTGAGAAATGACCAGAACAAATTACCAGACATCACAATCAAGTCTGTAAGTTTTACATTTGAATCAGAAGTTTAAGCAGCTGTTTGCATCTGTGTTGATCCACTTTCAGACCTGGAACATTTGTTAATTCATCAGGTGCTTGTTATGCGAGATTCATGAAATAAATATGACTATAAGGTGTGTATGCAGCACGGGTTTACTTACAAAGACCTCCGTCAGCACAAACTGCAGGAAAAACTGACGTCTTAGTGAGGCGTTGGACCGCCAGCAGGGGCGTCACCTACACCTCTACTAACAATAACAGCAAACTTTAAAAACAGAGTTTACAAAGGGCTCTAGAAGTCTGGTAAAAGCAGAATACTCAGAGGGTCGATTTTAAACAGAGAGCCGAACATTAAAGTCGCACAAAATGCACACAAGCAGAAGTACAAGATGGAATAATTCAAAATGTACAGTTGTGAAAATAAAGTAGATCCTCTTTCATTTCTGAGGTATCAGGACAATAAAACCATCTGTTCCTTAACAGGTCTTAAAATTAGGTAAATATAACCTGAGATGGAAAACAACACAACATATTACACTGTGTCATTATTTATTTAACAAAATCTGAACCAAGAAACAGTGGGTGAAAAACTAAGTCAGCCTTGACTGCTTCCATAGGAATTAAGACTGATAATCAAATGCATTTATTAACTGATCATCAATCAATGTGTGAGCACCTCTATAAAAGCAGAGGTTTTGGCAGTTTGTTGGTCTGGAGCCTTTGGGTGTGTGTTAACACAATGCCAAGGAGGAACAACATCAGCAATGATCTTAGAGAAACAAGTGTTGCTGCCCATCAATCTGGGAAGGGTTAGAAGACCATTTCCAAACAATTCGAAGACAGTGAGAAAGATCATTCACAAGTGGAAAACATTCAGGACAGTTGACATTCTTCCCAGAAGTGGACGTCCCAGCAAATTCACACCAAGGTCAGACCGTGCAATGCTCAGGGAAACTGCAAAAAACCCAAGAGCTCCACCCCAGACTCTGCAGGCCTCAGTTTGCAGGTTAAATGTTAAAGTTCATGACATCAGAAAAAGACTCGACAAGTATGGCTTGTTTGGAGGGGCTGACAGGAGAACGTCTCTGGCAGCATGGCTTAGGGTTACAAAGTTGCATCTGAACAAATCACAAGACTTCTGGAACAATGTCCTTTGGACAGACGAGACCAAAGAGGAGATGTTTGGTCATAATGGAGGGACCTTAAGACAGCTGTCCGTAAATGAATGTCTGCAAACCTCAATGAACTGAAGCAACATTGTAAAAAAGAGTGGGACAAAATTCCCCCACAACAGCGTGAGAGACTGATGAAGTCATGCAGTAAACTTCAAGTTATTGCTGCTAAAGGTGGTTCTGCAAGCTACTGAATCATGGGGTGTACTTAGTTTTTCCACAGGACTGCAGAGAGTCCTGTGAAAACTCTTTTTTTCCACCGGACTAAACGAATGGAGAGAAAATTTTGAAACTGAAACTCTGCAGAGGATTGAAAACTCAGACTGTGAATGCCACACCATAACTGGTTAATGTGAACATGTTCAGTGGTTATGAAAAAAATCTGAACTAAAATGTGCTGAATGCACCAGAGGAAAAGGAGTTAAACAGAAAGATTTGAACTTTTTGGGAAGAGGTCAGAGTGACACGAGGAAAATATTTCAAGGATAGCAGAGTTTGCAGACCAGATGTTTGACACTGGATAAGACAAATGATGTTAAACCTTCCACTAGAATAAATAACAGAAAGACAAAAACCTTTTTAAAGGTTTGGGGACCCTTTTTGTACTAACAGAGTCAGTCTGAATAACTGATTTTCTGGAAATGGATCACCACGTAGGGGAGCGCTTTCCTGTTCATAAATAAATGCCCCTCCAGAGACCCTGTCAGTGTCGGGGGTCAAGGGTTCAGGTTTTTCCTTTAATTTGTCACATGTGTGCATACAGGTGTTTCTTGGTTAGTAACAGGAAAGCCCAGTAAGCACTGAAAAAGTCTGAGGTAATTTGGAAATGTCATGCATAGTTTGTCCACCAGGGGGCAGTGTGTGCATCTTAACTTTAAAGGTCCATTCCACATATTTTTCCACATGAACTTGAGTTTGTTTATCATGAGCTCAGCCTGTGAGGACGGCTGTATAGCAATAATAATAATAATAATAATAATAAATATCTTTATTTTATTTGGAACACTTTTCTGCTTCACAGTGGTAACAAAGTAAAACATTAAAACAAGGTTTGTGGATTTATTTTAATAACCAGAGCATGATTCCTGGAAGGAAACACTACAACCGAATTTTAAAAAAGGTATTTTTTGGCGCTTTGAGCATCACAAGGTGAGCGGCCTCTAAGTCCAGAGAAGGCAGATGTCTCTAAGCTGATGTCTTCAAACCGGGTGACTCACACCACGATACAGACAGATAAAAAGCACTAAAGGTTGAAGGGAAAACGTAAATACGATTTTTTGTGTGAACTGTCCCTGTTAAAAACCGGGTTTGATGTGCGTCCGGTGTAACTGAAGGTTTTCTCATGTGCTGACAGGAAGACACCAGCGGATCGGAGCCACCAATGAAACGCTGGAAAGGCTCGCCGTGTGATCTCGACTCCTGGGTCGCCTTTCCCGTCCTGTCAGATGAGCAGTCGCAGGACGTCGAGCTGGTGGAGGCATTCGCGGCGCCCATCCTCGACAAGAAGGAGACGTCTCGGCTCGTCAGGGAACTGAACAGCCTCCACCCGCTGGACGGCCTTCAGCACGTCAAGAGGGTGCGGCCGTGCAAGGAGAAGCCCCACCCCCTGGAGGTCCTCGTGTGCCTCGTCAGCGATGCGGCACAGGTGAAGGTGGTCAGCATCGACGCTCTGCTGCCCTCAGGAGGAGTAAACTGCAATGGGTTGGGTGAGCCTTTTGTGGTTAAGGTTCCCGCCCGTCCCCCTTTGACCCGACCCCAGTTTGAGCTGGCGAGCCAACACTGGCCCACGTCCTTTCACGAGGACAAGCAGGTGACCGTCGCCCTGAGAGGAGAACTCTTCAGCCGCCATCAGAAGGAAAGGATGCACACGTACATGGCGTCTGCTGTGAGTGCTGCCAGAGCTGGGAGGGAGGTGGGGATGGAGGCCGTCGGGGCTGTGGTGGTCGACCCAGAGACGGAGAGGATCATCGCAGTGGGCCACGACTGCAGACGCGATCATCCCCTTCATCACGCCGTCATGGTCGTCATTGACCTCGTGGCTCAGGGTCAGGGCAGTGGGTTTTACTGTTTTGATGGTTACCCTGGCTGCAGGTTTACTTCACCAAGCTCGATTCAAACAGTCAATGCGGAGTCCGGCCCTCAGCCGTACATTTGCACCGGGTACGACCTCTACGTGACCAGAGAACCTTGTGTGATGTGCGCCATGGCGTTGGTTCACTCTCGGATCGGTCGGGTTTTCTACGGGGCCGCTTCAGCCGATGGGGCGTTAGGGACAAAGTTCAAAATCCACGCTCAAAAAGATCTGAACCATCGATTCGAGGTGTACAAAGGAGTTCTGAGCAGGGAGTGCGAGGATCTTCATGGTTTGGACAACCAGGTCAAAAAGGATCATTTAGAGGGACGAGGAGAATAAACAACTGTTTATTTCACCTTCAAAGTGAATTTCAAACATGGACTTAGCCTCCAGATCTGAACAGAGGAGCCAGTGTGAAAGTGCCTCAAACCTGCATTCTTTCTAATGGCCAGCAGGGGGCGGATTCTGTGGTTGCAGTAAGACTTCTGGTCCGGTAGAAGTCTCTCTGTGACCTCTGTAAACACTTCCCTGGTGGGTTTATAGGCTCAGTCGCTAGTTTCAGGTCACATTAAAATCAAACATTCAATCTATTTTGTAAATTCTGATCATTCAGGACACGCTAGTTGTCTAATGACTTGTCGATCACAAGTCTGTAAAATATTGTTAAAAATGTTTTTTTTGTTTGTTTTTTTTACACTGAAACAAACTTCTCCATCTTCAGGGTTTAATATTTCTTTGTATCAAATATCCAATAAGACATTTATTATTAAATTTAAAACCACAGAAAACCAGTGAGTGCTCTGTTCTTGTTTTTGTCTCCATCTAGTGGTCGATTAGATTTATTACAGACCAGTTCACTCCTTTACCTTCAGCTAGAGAAAAGTTCTGGAAAAGAAAAAGTCACAAACGTGCATTTGTTTAAATTTAATCTTTTTAATTTTATTTTCTAATTAAGAACCAAATTGTGTAGGTGATTTAGAGTATACTATTGAGGCGCATGTTTTTGGATTGCGGGAAAAACTGGAATACTTGGAGAAAAACCCAGCAACATGGGAAAAAACATGCAAGCTCCTGACAGAAAGAGGCTGAGGCTGCAAAATAACCGTGTGAAGGTTTAAGAAAGGCTGGAAAGGACACTCACAAGACCTGTACACAAATTTAATCCAAGTATATGTTAAAATGTGCACCATTTTCAAATTGTTTCTTGGAAACAGGATTGTAAATTTATCGAGGCACCTCCCTGTGAAGTAGAGCTGAATGTCCTCTCGACTTTAGAAACTGTTGGTCTGGACGAAAAGCCTCTTCTCACAGCTGGCAGTATTGTGAGATTTATGAAGATTTTGTTGCTTCTGCCAGAATTTCCTTAAAGAATGCATCCTGCAGCAGATATTTTGTCCCAAACACCTAGCAAGGCTCTTCATAGATCAGGACATGGACGTTCTCAGCAGTTTGTGGGAGAGTAGGATGTAGTTCTTCCTCTGTCCTGTGTCTCACAGCTCCGACAATATTTATTAAAAAAAGACAAAGCCTCTTAAGGAAACAGAGTGAGGGCTAAAAGAAATACCATACTCCTACAGCCAATTAAGAATCACTACTTAACCCTCAGGTGAGGGTCTTTGGACTGTGGGAGGTGCACTACAGATTGATGCCATTGATCAGTGATTGAACGGAGCCCAAACTGATGTTAAACCAGTGCTTTGATTTATTTACCAACTCCTTATGTTGTGGAATGCTTTCATACACAAAATGACCTGATAGTTTTTTCCTACAAATACAAAAAGAACAGAAATCCTGATATCGAGTGCATCCTTATTCTACATCCTCACTGCCGTTTCCAGCCTCCGCTCCGTTGACGTCGGCTTCGGCGTCTTTTTCTGGCTCCAACTGCTCTGAAGGTTCGGGCTGAGACTCCTCCATCGGCTCCTCTGCAGGTTCTGGTTCAGGTAATGGGGTCTCAGCCTCCAACTCCACCTGACGAAAAGCACCAGTAACTGAACATCTGGCTACTAATGGCATACTGGATCTTTATCGGTCCAGTCACAGTAGAGAAATGGCGTTGGTCACCACAGAAATGTGGTGTTCCACAGGGTTCAATTTTAGGACAACTACAGTTTAACTTAAAAGCACAGTGCATTACTGTAACCATGCTGATGACACACAGCTGTGTATTTCCCTGTAACCTAATGATTTAAGCCCAACCGATACACTCCTGATCACTGGAGCTAAATTTCATAACGTATCACAACTGAAGGCGTCACACAGGTTAGAAACTCGGCATCATCATCGGTTTCCAGAGTCAGATCAGCAGTGTAGTTAAAACCTTTTTTTAAAATCATCTAATACTGTAAAGGTTTGGAACTTTTTATCCCAGGAAGACTGAAAAACATGTCCATGCTTTCATTTCTAGTCAGCTGGAAGTCTGTTTTAAGGCCCTTAACATGTCTGTGACATACTTGTAAAACCAGTTAGACCCCAGTTATTTGTGCTCACTATTTCTTACTTATTTAACATGTCAGGTGTGCTCAAACATTATTAGTGTTAAAAACTAAACTAAAAATATTCCTTTCAGTGGTCTAATTCCTGTTCGTAATTTTTATTTTATTTTTTTTTTTTACCTAATTTCTGCTTGTTTTATGGATTTTAATTTGTAGGTTTTATAAATTTTTCTGGCCTACTGTTGATCTTATTATATATATTTTTTCTTATCCTTTTATTGGTTTTAACTCAGATTGTGCTCTATAAATAAACTTTTGCTTGCTTACTTCCAGTTTTAACCAAACTTAAATCCAGCTTTGCACTGCGATTAAAATTCCTTACCTCTCTGAGGCATACAGCAGTTTTCTGATAATGATGTCCCACATAAATCTGATTTTTTTCATTATTTATATTTTAGTTACTTTACAACCTCAAACATTTGACCTTAACTCTAAATTAATGCTGGTACTGAAGTTGTTTTTACAGCTACTTCTTTGCACCTATAAAACCCCACTATTATTAGTTTTCTAGCTAGTTTTTCCACTCTTCTTCACCACAGTTCAGGCGGTCTATGATAGTTAAGAAGATAATATCCTGCACTAACATAAACATGCTTTTAAAGGCTTTATTTTACATAACTTTTTTACCTGTGAGATATTCTTAAGCGTCTCTTCCTGTATGGCTGGTTCAGACTCTTCTTGCTCCATCGGTTCTTCTTCGTCTTTCAGAGCCGCCGGCTCCTGCTGGACTTCCATCTCCGGCTCTTTCGGTGCCTCTTCTACAACCGAAGCAGTTGGAGCAGCTTCCATCTGTAGGAAGAAATCCCATTAAATGAATGAATGCCTCGTTTTTGTGTGAAAAAATGAACCATAATAAAACTGAGGTAAAGGAGACATTAGGTAAGAGTCGCCTGATGAGAAATCAACCAGCAGTGTTGGAGAGAAATTCAGTTTTTGCAGACAATATGCTTACAAATCCACCACACACACAAACAAAAACTACAGGTGATGGACTTGTCCAGCCCTAATGCAGACTCACAACACACAAAAATCATCGGTGCCACTTTGATCCGTTACCTCTTTCTCCACAACCGGCTCTGCGGGCTTTGGCTCTGGTTTTTTATTTGCTTCCAGGACCGCCATGATGGACGAAGGGATGTGCGCTTGCTGTTAACGCAGAGAAGAAAGGACAGCTGGTTCAAAAGGAAATTCAGAGTGAATTAAAATGTTTAAAGCTGTGTAAATGTGGAAGCAGCTGTCACCTGATGAGGTGTGAAGGAGTGGACGTGCTGCAGAAGAGGCGCCCTCAACTCCGGGCAGCGCTCGAACACGCTCGTCAGCTGTGCAGGCGGCAGCTGCAAGAGCACGCTGAACGACTGCGGCTTCGTCCTCTGGCAGCACTTCACGAATCCCTCCCACACCTTGGGATACTTCCACACCTGCAGGACGAAATAACGAGAAAGAAAATTAGCTTTAGATGATGATTTTCCATGTTCTCTTCGGGATCGTGTCGGCGCCCACCTGCTTGACGATGAGGCGGGACAGGATGTTCATGACGAAGCCTCCCAGTCGGGGGTACATGGTGAGAGACTGGATGACGGTGCGCATGAGCAGCATGGGGAGGGGGTTCTGCTCCATCAGCTGCTGCATCACCACCGCCAAAACCTCAGACGTGTACACGTTCTTCTCCCCGAAGCAGAGGTTGGTAGCTGTCGGACAGACGCTGAAAATTAACTGCTGAAAACAGTCTGACCAAGACCAACATATCAGGCTCGAAGACTCGCTGACCTTTGATGATGGACTTCATGTCACATTTGGTTGAGTCTATGTTGTGTAAGGCAATGAGGAGGTCACCCGGAGTGAGCGGGGACACGGACGAACTTCCTTCACCTGCAAAAAAACCCCCCCAACAAAATAAAAGTCAGAACACGTCATCTCAATCCACCACAGGAGCTACGATGAGTCTTATTCAAAAACAGTAAAAAAAAAAAACAGAACAGTGTGAGTGATAAAAGTGATAAATGACTCTTACTGTGCTGAGTTCCCAGCAGCCTGTTGAAGACCTCTTTCACTACGATCGGGTTCAGTTTGATGAGTTTGGGCAGAGCCTGGATGACTTCATTCTACACGAGAAAAACAACCAGAGTGACGAGTAAAGAAATCCAGGAAACGCTTCACTGTCAGAGTTTCACTACATGATAATCACGGCCAAAAGAACTCATAATAACAATATAATCATGATCTCTATAAATTCATCTTTAACTTTCTTTACTGTGTGTTTTACTTCTTTTTAGGCAAATTAATTACCCTCAAAATACAAATGTAGGGAGGTGGAAAGAGACTCTATAACCAGAAAAATTACTTACAAAATTATTGTGTACTCTGACAACAATATATTTATATTTTATTTATAAATATCAGGCCCATAGCTCTGATAATGATGTCCTCCACTTTGTTGTTGTGTCACATTAGTGTATCCAGGCCAGTGTTGGGTGTAACCTGCCACAAAGTAATGTGTTACACCCATTTTTCAGTAAAGCATTGCTGTACTAAATTCAGTAATCACATTACAGTTAATGTCATTACTTGCATTACAAAGGTTCTTCAGTTACCTGCACAATCAGCTGATTTCAGTTTGTGCGCTGGGAGGAGGACAATGGTGAAGCGGTGGTGAGTGGAGATATGACCATTATTTTTATTTTTATTGCATGAAAGGACAAGAGAGCGACGGTAAAGTTCAAACTGCGTCCAGGACACTGGACTGCAGCCTCAGGTTTATATTGTTAACTGGTAATTATGTGACTGTGCATTTCAGGACATGTTACAGAGTAACGCAGAAGTAATGTAACAAGTAGTGTAACAAATTATTTTCTCCGGGGAGTAATTAAGTAATGTAATGCATGACTTTTTTCTTTGTTCTTTGTTTTGGTCCAAGTCCCGGATATATCCTGGGCCTGAAACATATCTTTGGCCTGTTGCTTCACCTTAATAAAGTTGGATTACTGGTGTGAGAAACCTGAGGATTAACGCTGTTAAAATGAACTGCTGTTTGTCCTTTTGGTGTGTGTGGATTTGTTTTCTGAGTGGCTTCATCTTCACTAGATGCAGACTTACATTTTTCACTGGTGGTCCATCTTTAAAACCTGTCTGTATGCTAGTGAGACTTCCTGAAACAGCACAGGGGGAAATAACAGAGAGAGTGCACGCCAGTGTCGTCCAGGGTGAATGTTGGGTGACATAATCAGGAGGGCTGAACATGACTGTGTGCAGTTTTTATGGTGCAATAAACAGGCAAGAGTGGAGTGCTGCAGTGTGCAAGCTGCTAATATTTTTACACTTGTTGTTGGCTTATTTTTGACCTAGCACCTCTCCTGATGTCCTTTTCTAGTTTTACTCTTTAGGAGGTCACCAGACCTGTTTGGTCTGAAAGCACTTTATCATGTTCAGTGCTAGCAGGGTAAGTAAGGGGCACTGATCCATCACGGATCTACTGTCTGAGTATTTGTTTTGTGGTCACGAATAGTTCCAAATCCAAAAGGGCACCTGCCTTCACTCGATTATTAAGAACAAGCATTACCTTTTCCAGCCCATTAATGACGGGGATCAGGAATCGAACATCCGGCACTCGCTTGTGGTAAAGGTCTCGCACCCTCTCCACCAACTCTGGAGATGGAGGCACTGAGCGGAGGAAGAAAAATGATCTTACACAGGAGAACTGGGGCATTTTCAGGTGGATCCTCTTTTTAATCAATGATCCTCCTGTACAGGTGAAATGTGACTTGTTTTACTGCTTTGTTTTTTTTTTTTTTACCTTTATCTGTGAGAATGTGCAGGCAGCGAGTGACCAGCGTCTCTGCTCCTTTGGGACAGTTTTCAACCAGAAGCAGTAGCTCAGGAGAGTTCATCCCCATCCCACGGATCTACACAAACAAACAATGGAAGAGAACTTGTCAATAATATTCAAAAAGAAAATAATATTCAATGCTGCATTTAAGTACATTTTTGCACCTTACAGCAGCGACGCCCCGAATAATACAAACTTGGAGCCTTGATATAAATTAATGAGAAGCAACAGAGAAGGAACTCTGTGATGGAAGTTTTGCCCTTCAGTCCTGTAAATGGTTTCAGGACTTCTTGTCCTTGAAGTTATCATCCTGCATTTTCAAACGGGGTTCCACAAGGTTCAATACTGGGTCCTGTCTAGATCACAACTTTAATTAACATCACATCTTTAATAACAAATTCTGATGTCCACCTTCATGCTGATCACACTGTTCTCTATTGAAGGGAGAAATTAGCTACACAGGACCAAACAGTTTTTGTATCAGGCTGTGAACATGTTTAATTCTGCTATAAAGATGGACATTTTAACATGGGAGTCTATGGGGACTGACTCACTGCTGGAGCCTCAAGTGGACATTAGAGGAACTGCAGCTTTTGGTAGAAGTTGGAGTAATTTCTGTGGGCTGCATCTGCCAATCACTGGTAAATTTGCTCCTCCCATAACGAACCGGCTTCAGTTTTCTTTTTGGTGGATGTGCGTGGAACTGGTTCTAGATGAGGCACCAGAAATATTATAAGATATATTATTATAAGCTCTGTAAGAGAGACAAATAGAATTAGCCTCACAGCTGCACGCTTGCAGTCCAGACTTGACCTTTGACCTTTTGGATTTCACGTCATATTTTATCCTATTAGAAATTTGGGTGAATTTTCATTATAATTAGCAAATTAATTCTTGAGTTGTGGTTAAAAAAAACATAAACCTTGACCTCTGACTAATCAGTTGATTCTTGAATCCGAGTGAATCTTTGTGCTAAATTTGAAGGAATTCCCTAAAAGCGTTTAAGAGATGTCTCCTTCCCAAGAACTGGTGGGACTGGGCGAAAAAAAAAACAAAAAAAAACACAAAAACAAAATACCTCCAGTCACAGCCGTCGATTCAAAAAGAAAAATACTTGAAATGAAAGTGAGAAGTGACTTACAGGCTGCTCTATGGCTCGAAGCACGCTGCGTTTGATGTCGGCGATGGCCTCGGTGTAGACGGAGGCGAGCTCGTGGACCAGCCGGTGGTTCAGAGGAAGCAGGGAAAGGTAGAGGAACAGACACTGTCTCACAGTCTCTTCAGTCCAGGGAGCAGCCACCTCTGTCTCAGCAAAAACACACACAGTGGACTTCAATGTAAGTTCGAGAGCGTCCTGAAAAGTCTCAAATCACCCCTGACACTCGTCTCCATCCACTCCACCCTGTCTGCACTCTGTTCTTCACCTCTCTTATGAACAGTCTGTTGCTTTGGATGGCTGACTCCAGGTAAACTCATCCACCTTCACTACTTCTACTCCTTGGATCTTCACCATCCAACCTGCCTCCCTCCCTCTGTACGTTCATCAAGCTGTGACTTGTTAATCAGATGGCAGCAACGCCCTGAAGCTGCTTTAATGTCCTTTTTGACTCTAAAGGGGCCATAATTTACAAAGTGTAGATCATGTTGGATTCAATAAGACCTGAAACTAGCAACTAAGACCATAAACTCATCAAACCAGAGGAGTTACTGAGTGTATGCTGAAGGCAAACCTGTATCTTTGTCGGCCCCAAAGAGCAGAGACGGAGGGTTGGGGTGAACCAGAAGCTGCAGGTAGTTCAGGGCAAATTTCTCTATGTAGTCCCTGAGCTGGTCCTTCTCGTACATGCGCTTCAGAAAAGCCAAGGCAGTGGTTCGCACCTGGGGCCAAAAATAAATAAATAAATTAGTCTTTTAAACACAACCCGAGGAATCTTTCTGTGAAGATGTGAACACCACCTTCTCTTTTTCGTGTGAGCTGAGATCCAGAAGCACGTGCAGATACTGAAACTGCCTCGAAGGACGTTTGATGATGAGCTCCTTCAGCGTCGTCATGCCCAAATACACCCGTGACTGAAACAAAGGTCACAGTTAACAGGAAGTTAACTACACGACAAGGGCTCCATAAATACACAGATAGATGCAGTGGCATCGATAAATGCTTAGCATGTCTGCAGATATCAGTCAACAGGGCCAATACACATATTTCACCGATATACTGGTGCATCCCTACATTTTACACTCAGAAATCACAAAAAGCAACTGCAAAACTGTAATATTCATTTTAAACATTATATTATAGAATTATCAGAGTAATTTTCAACATAAGAATAATATTTTAGTATGAAAAGCTGATTTTAAACTTAACTTAGTGTTCAGTATCATAAATGTATTTCTAACTTTTGTAACAAACCAAACTGATTGAAAACAGGCTGCAAACTGAATGAGTTATGATGATATTTATTTGCCTACAAGACCTCTGCCTCCTTAGACATACATGTATTAGGAGGCTCCACCTGAACAACGTGCTCCCAACACGGTGTCTATGTCTACATATCAATGTTACGGCGTCGTTTACCTCGTCCTCACAGTAACGCCGTATTACTTCGAGCGCTGACTCTGTGATGATCGGAGCCTCCAGCACCAGTTTAGTGAAAAGTCTGGAATAGAGACAAAAAAAATCAGCTGGTAACTCGTCTGAAAATGTGCTTATCAATGTCAGATCTGTACTCGATTTGCTTCTTCCTCTACCTGCCTTTCACAATAAAAGCATACACCTTCAGTTAGTGCTTATCTTGCTGATAAGCAACTGATTTAAATGTCTTAGAGAAGTGGTCAAAGCAATTTGTGGCAGATTTTAGGAGTAAAATAACATTTTATGTTGGGGAATGCTGGGTAATGCTAGGTAACAGTGGGAGGAGCTCTGTGCTGCATTCAGAGGCAGTAAACACCGCCCAGCTCTCCACCAGCGACAAACTGAGCAGCGTTTGGTCTCACCCGTCCCTCTGCTCGGGCTTCTCCTGCAGCCCGGACAGCAGCGTGTACAGACAGTGGTCGTAGCTCTCCAGCAGCCCCGACGGCAGCTGGCTGAGGTAGGTGTTGTACTCCTGGTAGAGCAGAGAGAAGGCCAGGTCGCTCCTCGTCCTGATGTCGTCCAGGATGAACTCCAGCACATCAGCTTTCATCATCCCATTGAACTGCGTCACGAGCCGGGAGAGGAGCTTCACTCTGACCTGCCACACGGATTTCAAACCTGGTTACATCCTTGTTTTGATTATTATTTTTTGGATCCTTGGTGTTTATACGACTGGTTCAGATTACTCACGTGGGACATTCCACTTTGAGCAATCGCCTTCTCTGAATGCAGGATGCGCTTCACCGCCCTTGAGGTTAAATTCTCAATCTGGCTGTCTGATAATGGCTGGATGACATCGGACAGCCGGAACACTTTTTTTCTGCCGCTCACTCCGGTCATCCTAAAAAAGAATAAAAACAGTGAATCTTTCAGAAGCTTTGGAGATAAAAATTTGTTAGCTCTTATGGATTTTGATGAGCTGAATCCATATGATTGGCTACTGTTTTCAAGATATTTAATTTTTCACATTTTGCACCCATGTAGATGAGTTTTAATCATAAATTGTGACCTTGTGTCTTCTCTTTTCTTTCCTAAATATCAACTGAAAAATCTGAAAAAGGTCAACACAGAGAAAACTTAATATGAAGCATTATATCAGAAAGCATAGCTGGGTTATTCCACTTCAATTCACAAAAACTTCACTGCATTTATTTAGACCTCTACCTGCCAGGACTGGTCCAGATGTTGTGACATGGAGAAACGTCAAACTTTAAACTGGACGCAGTGATCTTGCATCATTGCCTGAACTCACTTGGTTTGTGCAGAAGGGAGGATGGGCTCAGGAAGCCTCTTGACCGCCGTGGCCGGAGCTTCTGGTGAAGCCTTTTCTGCGTAACCTCCCACCACGGAGATCGCCTGGCCCACCATCACGGCCGGAACTTTGCGTTTGATAAGGAGGTCTTTAGAAGCGGAGTCGTCCTCGTTGTCCTCTCTGCCGGCGTCGTCCTCTCTGGCTTTGCACTGCTCAAGTCCTACGAGGACACAGAAACAGACACAGATAATCGTAGATTCTTAGTTTAATCCATCAAGTGTTTCAAGTTAAAAAAAAAAAAAAGGGTCATATAAGCTTTTCTTTCTGACCTGGACCGATGCCAGCGGCAGTCATCTGCGTGGCCATCAGCCTGGCCAGATGTTTAATTTGAGCATCTGTGCCTGCAGACTCCACAGGTGTGTATGTGGCCTGGAAGGAGGCTGGCATGACGTCAGGCAGGTACACCATGCTGATGAGCACCTGAACAGTGGCACAGATATATGGAGGTGAGCTGTAAGGCAGTTTGGGTTAAAAAGAAAGGGAGCACAGCAGAGCAAAATGAAAAGTTCCCCACCAGGTTGGCAACATTCTCAGGGGTGAGCAGCGGGTGCAGGAACTCAGCCGTGAGGTCGATGGCGGACTGAGCGACCGGAACAGCAGCCGGCTTCGGGACCGAGAGCGGGGCGGGCTCCTCTTTGTCCTCGTCATCTTCAATCAGGGCCGGCTCTGAACACAGAGGGACAAACTTCATAAATCAGAGGGATCAAACTAGTTTTAGCTTATAAAAGTACTGCACAATTACCTGCCTTTCTTTCAGTGTAACGTACAGTCTGAAAATCTTTGTATTTAATGATGAACAGCTTTTAATAAGAGCAGTTACAACAATTTGTCTCATTACATGTGCTCTACAACTTACTGTGGATCTACAAAACGCACAAAACCTTCACATGTGGAGTTTTTAGAACTAAATAACAAATGCACTGTAAAATATTTTGTGCTTTTCATACATTT
Organism: Paratilapia polleni; assembly: GCA_015106735.1. Classification (NCBI taxonomy): domain Eukaryota; kingdom Metazoa; phylum Chordata; class Actinopteri; order Cichliformes; family Cichlidae; genus Paratilapia; species Paratilapia polleni. The sequence goes on from VUQI01028319.1 coordinate 19,310, forward strand.
CTGCTCATGTGTAGCAATGCTGACACTACCACAGCAGGTGAAGCCATGAGTTTTAGTGACAAACTGAAGATATTTATGACTTCACTGCAGTTTTTTACACTCTTCAAAAGCCCTGGGCCGAATATTTGTCACCCCTGTTATAAATACTGGGTGTTCATAATTAATCTGTAGCTGTTTTGGGGGCTAAAAATGTGTCCAGTAATTTTAATTTCAACATTATTTCCCCTGGTTTACATTTTTAAGTTAAGAGCTGGGTGATATGATGAAATCTTTACAATCGGCTAATGGTGATAAAATATTTGAGAGGTGCATGCAAGATGCATTTTACTGAGCTGAGCTTGTAGCGATACAAAAAAAAAAAAAATAATAAAAATTTTTAAAAATCACCTACTTCAGATTACTTTAAACCAGTACGACAAAGGACCTTAACAAATCAGTGAGATGAAGGACGCCTCTTTTTGGTCTGTTTCTCAAATATGATTTATGAACAGACGCTGCTTTTCAGCACCAATCGACAGCTTAATTCTTGTGTAATTACAGCTACAAAAATCATTGTAATTAGTCCAAGAAGAACATGTATAACAACCCTCAACTTACACTGCCCCTGAATTTTACTGTATGCTTTTCTTTTCAGTTTTGACCCATTTTGACCCAGATGAATCCAAAATAGAGTAGGCCATTAAATTAAACTGAAAATTCCACACTAAGCATGGATTGAGTCTGTGGATCCAGATTAGCCTTAAGACACTCACCCATCTTAACCTTCTTTCCTTCGGTGTACTGCTCATGGCGAGGCCTCTTTCTCTGCTCGCGTGGTGCAGGCGTGGAGCGGGTGATTTCGCTCTGGGGCATTCCCAGGTCCAGCAGCAGGGTGCTGATCTGACCCTGGAACTCCAGACTGCAGGGATGCTTGAGGACCGCCACCAGGTGAAGCTTCAAGTTCTTTCGCACGCTGCTGACCTGAGACTTGGCCAGAGTGGGGGGCAGGTTTGCTGAAAAGTTAAAAGTGTAGAGAAACCATCTTATAATTCAGTTATTTAGCATGCACAGTCAGGCTGTGGGGGGGTCGTAGTAAAGCAAAGAAAATGTTCGCTGAGTGAAATCACACCAACCAATGAGAATTTGCATATTGACCAAACAATGAACCCTGATGATACCTGACTATAGGGGCGCTTCCGCCCCCCCCCACACACACGCTGCTAACAGAAAGGGAAGACAAGATGATCCTTCAGCCTCCTACAACCATCCCAACACTGCTGCTCCTGATTGGAGAAAAGGGTCACGACAAAGTGGACCGTCTGTGACGGTTTGCGTGCAAATTTGTGGTATATTACAAAAAGTAATCCACTGAAATGTGTTTCTGAAAACATTTTAGTTGAAAACCAAAGCGTGCAGCTGCTGAATCTGTGTTTGTTTTAGACTAACAATGGCCAGTTTTTCATGTTTCTGAAGCACCCTGATTTGCAAAAAAACTAAACTTCAACTGAGGTGTCTCTGCAAACGCAACATGGGGGGTGGGGTGCTTAGTATCAATATCAGGCTAAAATAAGACTCAAAAGAAGTGGGGTCTGTGTGAGAAGAGCTCACCGTGTAATGTCTCATATGCCTGCACCACCTCTGACATGAACATTGGTCTCTGGCGGGCGATGGTGGCCAGCGAACCCAGCGCTGTGGTGAGGTTGATGCTGGAAATAGCCGGGTGGACCATGAACTTCAGCAGCTTCTCCAGCGCCGCTTTTCCCTCCTCACACAGCACATCTGTTGGTTAGACAGTGAAGAAGATATCAGCCTTAAAACGTGAACTACAACAATACGTTAGCACGTCACATCCACACAGCAGGAGTCTGATATCCGTACCGTAGTGAATGTACGAGTGATCTCTGGGAACTTTGTCCAGGCTGATGTCGCCTTCCTGTCGTTTGGGGACGTCAGAGTCAGCCGTCCGCGGCGACAGAGTGATGATTAAAGATTCGGTGAACTTGATGGCGTGAGTGCGAACGCCGTCATTCTCTGAGTCCAGCAAGGCCAGAACATCCCCTTTCATCTGTGTGACCAGATCCCAGCATGCCTCCTGCATCTCTGACACGGCTTTGGAACGCACCAACCACTGAAACAAGAAGGATCAAGACGTTGAAGCCGAAGTGAAGAAGACACAGCTTCGTTTTGTTGTAGGCTCCCAGAAAGGAAGAAATGGTACAAATGACGTCTGTGAATTTGACTGTTTGTACCTGCAGAGTGACTTTGTAGAGCTGGGTGAGGGTGAGGATGGCTTTCTTCACCACATTCACACTTTCGTCCTTCAGCAACATGTTCAGGTTGGCGATGAGTCTGAGGAGGAGCTCGTTGTCTCTTTTACTGATCAAAAGAGATAATAAAACATTAAAAAAGCTGAGGCACGTTTTCTTTAACAAACAGGAGAGACTGGAAGGCTAACGTCTGACAACTCACCATGCTTCCTCTATGAAGCCAATCACAAACTTTCTGACTTCGATGGACTTGTCGGTCTGGAAGGCGATCATCTCCTGCAGGAGGAAAAAATCATGAACCAAATTTAAATGAACCAGGGAGACTGCAGCTGGTTAAAAGAGCTGAATACATGCTTACTTACATCCAAAAAATTGTCAAGAAGAGACGGATCCTTGTTGATGATGAGCTCCTGGACCTAAAGATTAAATAAATGTACTGAATTAGTGCTCCTATGCATTCCCGAGTGAGTCGGTTATAGATCAGTTTACACGGCTGCAGTAAGCAGGAGATTAAAGTGGACCTGCTCTGCTCATTTCCACCTCCATACTCTCTTAGTCCTGAACTCTACTAGAGTCCATTTAAACCAATTTTCCTCTGATTGGCTGCCCCTCTTTAAAAGGAGATCTGAAATGCAGATGGACAGGGCTTCTGACAAAGACATCACCCATGGCTTGGTATATACACCTAAGTAAGGAAAGGATAAACTACTACATGACAGTAATTATTTTTTGGTTTGTATTCAATTAAATAACAGAAAAGTGCCCACGATGCAAAATGAGTTTGACACCGCAGGTTCACAGCAGTCTGAGCTTTGGGCTCACACTGACCTCATTATCTGAGACTTGGGCTGTGTTTAATATGAGCATCCACCTTTGGAACATGAGATATATGAAAGGTCTGCTTTATAGTTTATAATACTGTTTGTTTAGTGAAAATATCACAGATATGACTTTAAAAATCCACACCAGCCCTATGTGGGTAAAAAAACAAAAAACAAAAAAAAGCTTTTTATTCAAAAATCTTTTTGGATCTACCAACAGTAAAAAGCTGGTTTAACCCTGTGAGGTCTAAGTCATCATCGGTGATGAACCTAACCCTCTTCTTCTTCTTTCAGCTGCTCCCTTTAGGGGTCACCACAGCAGATTATCTGCCTCCATCTCACCCTATCCCCAGCATCCTCCTTTGTCACACCAACCCTCGGTATGTCCTCCTTCACTACATCCATGAACCTTCTCTGTGGTCTTCCTCTTTTCCTCCTGCCTGGCAGCTCCATCTTCAACATCCTTTGTCCAATATATCCACTATCCCTCCTCTGCACATGTCCAAACCATTTCCGCCTTGCCTCCAAACTACTCAAACTGAGCTGTCCCTCTGATGTACTCATTACTAATCCTGTCAATCCCAATGAAAATCTCAGCATCTTCAGCTCTGCCACCTCCAGCTCGGCCTCCTGTCTTTTTGTTAGTACCACCGTCTCCAAACCATACATCATAGCAGGTCTCAGTACCATCTTATAAACCTTCCCTTTCACTCTTGCTGGTATCCTTCTGTCACAAATCACCTCGACACTCGTCTCCATCCACTCCACCCTGCCTGCACTCTCTTCTTTACCTCTCTAAAAACCTAACCCTGTCAAAGTATGTGATTTTTTGTTTTTTAAAGGTTCTTCTTACAAGTCTTGGATATTAGGAGACTAAAACAATAATCATTACAAGTGGCACACATCAAAAAACTAACCCTTCCTGCCTTTCTTTAAAACACGGTGAGGGCTGCGGTTGGTGTGATCACAGACTTAAAAAGATCAAACTACAAACCTGTTTGAGCACATTCAGCTTCTCATCTGTGGGTATCAGAGCGGCCTGATTCAGGAGCTCCACAACCTGAAAGGAGAAAGCAGAATCTCATTACACTAAAGTTCACTGAATAATGGGACCGGTTAGAGATTTTCTACACAAATGTGTTGACATTTGTGGCTCATTTAGCAGCTCAGCACAAGGACCAAACTACTGCATGTGCACCAGTTTCTGCAGCTTTCAACAAGGCAAATCAAGACTTTTAAAGCCCCGTTTTTTAAAGACCTTCTTTATCATTCATTCTGGGTAAAAGTAGGGCGGATACGTGGTCAGTTTCTGCTAAAAAAATAAATAAATAAATAAATATTCCTCTGTCAGTGTCCCATCCCTACACAAACACTCCATAAACCCCACAGATCTTCTCCTAAAAGTATTCATCCAGGATGTGATGAACAGACCTTTTCGCTGGTGGTCATATCGATGACAGCGGGGGCTTCAGCTTCCCCCTCCTGTGCGGAGAACTCCATGATGCGGCCTCACGCTGACGGTAACATGCTCCAAAACCCTGTAAACACACAAATGATGAGGCTCTTATCTGTGTTATTTTAACGGCGGGGGTTCAGCTTTCAGTCAGAATGCTAAAAGCTGCTTATAAACCTTTAATAAGAACCTTTGAACGCTTCAATCAGCTCCTGTTAGCCATATGCTAACCGCGGGAGCTGTTTTAACTCCTTTACAACAACAGATGCGTTACAGTTACTCACAGCTTAAACCGCTCTTTACTTTGTCCTTCCAATAACAATTAAAATCCCGGGTGTCAGAAATTTATAAACGCTGGTAACTTATTTAATTAAAGCACAAAACCTCTGATAACTCGTAGCAGAGGCGGCCATGTTTCACTGAAAACGGCGTCGCTCTTCTTCTACTGTTATTGATAAGCATGCGCAGATAAAGAAGAAGAAGAAGAAGAAACAGCAGCCACTACTGGAGGCACCAGCGCCACTACAAAAACAAAAACCTGCTGTTCAGAGAAAATTCAACTGAAAACAACATAAAAAATTGACTTTAAAAATCCTACCTGAAAATAAAATACAAAATGCACAGGGGATTACTTTTTTATCCGCAAACTGTAAAGAAATCATTCAATACAATACAATTTACATTGCTAATGATTTTTACCATATAAAACAGAATTAAATGAGCAAACCCACTCTGAAGCTGAAACCAGAACTAAAAAGAATTGAAAACAGGAAATAAAAATAAAAGAAAAATATTTTAAAAGATCATAAAAAATACAAATTTAAATAACATTGGTTCACATCCACATTTAAACATTAAAATGTTGCTATTAAACCTCTTAAATCTACACAATCTTTACTTTCTTTAAAAGCTATTTTCAAGAAATTAATGATTCTTCTTTTTCTTCTTCTTCTTTCGGCTGCTCCCTTTACGGGTCACCACAGTGAATCATCTGCCTCCATCTCACCCTATCCCTGCATCCTCCTCTGTCACACCCTCTGCATGTCCTCCTTCACTTCATCCATACACCTTCTCTCTGGTCTTCCTCTTTTCCTCCTGCCTGGCAGCTCCATTTTCAACATCCTTTGTCCAGTATATCCACTATCCCTCCTCTGCACATGTCCAAACCACCTCAGCCTTGTCTCTCTAACTTTGTCTCCAAACCGCT
>VUQI01028320.1:0-10940 GCA_015106735.1 Paratilapia polleni
ACTCTGCAGAAAGTTGGTGACCTCTGCGCACTATGCGCCTCAGCATCCGCTGACCCCGCTCTGTGATTTTACGTGGCCTACCACTTCGTGGCTGAGTTGCTGTCGTTCCCAATCGCTTCCACTTTGTTATAATACCACTAACAGCTGACTGTGGAATATTTAGTAGCGAGGAAATTTCACGACTGGACTTATTGCACAGGTGGCGTCCTATCACGGTACCACGCTGGAATTCACTGAGCTCCTGAGAGCGACCCATCTTTCACTAATGTTTGTAGAAGCAGTCTGCATGCCTAGGTGCTGGATTTTATACACCTGTGGCCATGGAAGTGATTGGAACACCTGAATTCAATGATTTGGATGGTGAGTGAATACTTTTGGCAATATAGTGTAGTTTATCGTATTATTGATGCCTGCCATGACATTTTTGTTGTTATCAGGAGCACAGACCCCTGATTCAGGTCAGTTCAGGTCAGGCCTGAGGACAGCCAGGAAGTCCATAACAAGAGCAGGCATATCTTAAAATTTACTGTGATGCACTTATACAATCAAAAATGTATTGCCCCCAAGTCCTGTTTACTAAAAGGTCAGGGTGTTGGACGTCTGTAATTGATTAAATTCTCAAATATAGACTGAAATGTACAGAGTGATTAAAAATTAAAAGCTTCAATCAGGAAAGGAGGGTTTTTATAAGCATCACAGCTTACATTTGCCAGTATTTTCATAACAGCAAGATAGCACTGACGTAAAATATACATTTTTTCCCAAATATTAAAAAATAGGAACGAGGGGAAAAGGCAACATTATGCATCAACAAGAAGCAATGCAACCTACTTGATATTTAGATCAGGTCATAAAGAAATAGTTTTACACACAGTGTGTATAAAGAGACAGTTATGGCACATGATAAATACAACATTAAATTATGCAGCATCATAGAAAATAATAGAAAATTTCATGAGTAAATGTAAATCAGTGTTCTGGATCTTTAACCAACTTCAGTCTGCATTATCCCACAATCAGCCTTCATCATATCATAAACGTGATATAGAGAATGCACATGGTTTGGTGGCTGTGTACATGTTCTCTCTGTGTAATTACACACACACACAGCCATGATAAATGTTTCTGGTATGACAGCAGGTCCCATAGTGTGTCCACATCTGCTGACAGAGGAAGAACTGCAACACGCCATATTCATACACGTCAGTAAAAGCACACTCACACATACATAATTATGGATGAATATTAACAGAGTGTGTGCGCACTCATGTCAACCAACCGAATGAGCTGACACTCAGTTAGCAAATAGCCAACAGATGTAGTTGTAATGAGAGAACAGGAGAGACTTTACAGGATTTTTTTTAAATAAGCAATGAACAAATAAGGAAGGGGATGGATAATTATTTGTTTTAAAACAATATAAAAAAAATCTAATTTTAAGTAAGTTCTGCTTCCATACACAATGGTCAATGGGGAAAAAAAGAAATCCTTCAGCACATAAACCACCAACAGCTACAACAAAACAACACAAAAACAGATGATTCTGTGAGTGGACATAAAATCTGTCTGATCCCTCATCACACCCTGAAAGGCTCCAGATTATCAGACAACCTCCTGAAGCCTTCAGACTTTCCATCAGTCCAGCACTGACCTGAAATCCATTTTTTTCCTTTGTTTACCTGGAGGTATCGCACCGATTCAGACCAGATTTATGCCAGTCTGCTGCATGTTTAAGCTCCAAAACAAATGAGGCAAGAATTCATTTTTCTAACAGAGCTTTCATACAGTCCTGCAGTTCTTTAAACAAGCATGTGGCTAAGAGACCAAGCAGTGCTCGGAGGTTTCCCTTTGTGCACAGAACAGACTGCTCTCTCCTGTGCTGGGGTCCAGGTGAGCTCTGTGTCATTCTGTCTAATCCTCCATAGGCTGCTCACACACAACTCTTTTCTATAGTAAAAGCAAACACCTCAGACTTTGCTCTCTGGCAAAAGCGAACGTGTTGAAGGTTCAGAACGAGCTATAATAAAAACACTTCCTTTCACAGCAGCTGAAAACATTCAGCACTGGTGTGTTTGACAGAGAGAAGAAACACCCCAAAATACAATATTTATCATTCGGGGAATTTTTTAATGGAATTTATGGAATTGTATACTATGGTCGCTTTGGTCCTCACATCTGTCTGTCTAACCAGAATAAAACATCTGGACACCAACCATCAGCACTACAATTACTGCTAACCCAATAATCACATTCCTGCTGTGGAAAGGATGAACCATTTTACCTCTTAATACCACATAACATTTGTCTTGCACCATGCTCAGGACAAGCTTAACATGATAAGACTCAATATACATAGTTACAGTTACACTGCAGACAATGCTGAAAAGGCTTGAAACTGTTTATACTTTAAAATTGACTTATTTGAAATAATTAGATAAAACTGAGAAGAGTAGATGGTTATACCCCTTAAAATGAAAATGTGCCCAAGCAGTAAAATGCAAAAAACCCCCGAAACAATATCAATTTTTGTTGTATTATATTAAGTTGGTCTGTAATTTTAAACAGATGGGGCAACACGTATAGAGACAAACTGAATGTAAAGAATACTAAAATGAGAAAAAAGGGGAGATAAGTGGGGGTGCCAGAGATGATGAGGGCATGAATGACAGAAGAGAGGAAAATGAAGGGGTAAATATTTATCCTGTGTTACTTGCTTCCTTCTGTCAATATGCTGACTCCAAGTTCTTGCAAATAAAGACTCATATCAACAATGTGTTAGCCCCCCTCCAACATGTGTGTGCATTTCAGTCCAGACCACTCGCTTAAAGTAAATTTTTAACCTTTAATAGCTGTCAAATATATTTTTACCAATTTCAGATAGATGTCCTAAACAGCTGGTTTCTGTAGTTTTAAGCAAAGTCTACACCAACACTGGGAAGCTGTGTATTTGTTTCGGACTATTTTCTGTAGTGGATTTATCCATATTCGGTTCTCTAGTAAGTCTTTGGAGCAGCAAGACAGTTTGATAGTAATTTTTAGACAACAATGAAAATTTATGTTGACAATGACAAAATATTAACCGTCAGCCAGCCCTCTGAAAGCGTGAAGGTCGGACAGCGCCTCCTGATTTCCAAACAGTGCACAAACACACACACACACACACACACACACTCTCATCCAAATTAGTACTCTGCACAGATTGAAACAGAAGACAATAAATGTTGACAACATTAGTCCAAGTCAATTTCTTGAGGAAACATTGATGTATGAGGTTGTAAATTAGAAATCTGCAGTGTCAGTAAAGCACATTAAAGTCATATGAATTCATTTTTCTTGTCAAAAACAAAAACTGTTGCAGCGGCTCCTGCAAAATAATCCTATTACAACACCAGAATAGAGTTGGTAGCATGTTTCTACACTACTGTATTGACAATAGTGGAGACATTAGTGGAGAAATTTAAATCTCTGCAATCACTGATGTGTGACTCCATACAGCTCCTGTTAGCTTGGTGTGTAGGAACAGACGAGGGCTAACACTCTGACTGTGGTAAAAGTCATTGACCAACCTGAGAAATGTTACAAAAGGATTTTTCTTACTGCAGTATGAACCTTGGCCTCTTCAGCTACATTTTCACCTTGACTGTCTTTCTTTCCTTCCAGAATGAAAACCCTATTGATCCAGAGGAGGACATGGAGCTGAGTCTAGAAGGAGGAGACTTCCCTTCAAACCCCCGTACTTCTTGGTCTCTCAACTCCTCTCACATTTCTGGCTACTACTGCCTCCGCCATGGAGGAGAAGGCGGTTCGCCCTGTCCTGTGGGAGGAGTAGGGGGAGGCAGAGAAGGTGAGGTGGAAGATGAAGAGGATGAAGAAGGAGAGGATGGTGAGAGAGGAAAGAAAGACGACAAGGAGCCACCTGTCCCCCTCCCTCCTCTGCTGAACTTGGCGCCTCTGCTGTCAAACAGCCAGGAGCTGGACAGCGGGGTGGGCCGGACCGATGACAGCACCCGCTATGAGGATACATCTGAACACGACCTGCTGGGTGATCAGACCAGTGCCTGTAACACCAACACCACCAACACACCAGGCAGCACCAGGAAGTTCAGACCTGGACCCAGCCCCAGGTAGGCAGAGAAAATCCAAGAGTGAAAGTTCTCGAGTATTTGCTTAGAAAAAAAAACAACTGCAGGGAAGAAGGTTGAGTTTAAGGGGACCTATTCTAGTTTTCTATATTTTCTTACAAATCTTGTTCCAATGGGGGATGCTCATATAAAACATGGCCAATGCTTCACTAATGGCCAACTAATCCCTGTGAGCTCCAAAGCTCAGGCTTCAGAATATTCAGTTTTACACAGTTTCTTTTTCCTATTCTTCAATCTGTATGATGAGAGGGGATCTTCCTTATACGAGCATTTATCTCATGCAGACAGCTCTGGCTACTCTTCATCTGCTGTTTATTTTAGGGTTAGTGGAAGGGTCAGGGTTTGTTTCACATCTATCCCTCAGTATAGAATTTTCATCTATGCCATACCCAAATGGAAAACCTATAACAAAAGAAGACTTGATTTGAAAGGTAACTGACATGGGGAGACCAGTTAAAATGCAAACTAATCCTAATCTTACTTCTATGGTTCACTGTTGACCTGGTGGATGTTAACAGGTTAAAGGTGGAGTAGTTAAAACAGCTCATCTCAAACAGAAGCTGAACTGAGGGGCTGCACCACAGCCAAATACAATACAAGTAAGGATTATTTTGAACTGTGAATCATGCAAAACTACTCTAGTACAGTCTAAGAAAAAGAAAGGGGCCTGAAATGACCATCATTTGTCCCCTTTAATATCTCTTAACACACTTTGGTTTGTGTATCCAGGCCCAGTCCTAGACCCAGTCCCGGCCTCGGCCCCAGCCCCAGACCGAGCCCCAGCCCTGGGCATGGTCGAGGAGACACCACCCCTCCTTTCCTCCACCTGCGCGACGTCCAGCTCAGCTCGGACTCCCTCCCAGGTGTGGACTGGGCAGCTGGAGGAGGAACAGCAGGAGCAGCATACAGCCCCCACCACCAACACCACCACCACAAGGTATATTAAGATGATGTCCTCTTAGGTGATGTTCAGTGTTTTAATAATTTATTTTTTCATTAAGTTCCATAAAAAGCCCAAAAGCAACACTAACCAAAGCCTTACTTTTGTCAAAAAAAAAAAATCAATCAAAAACATCAATGAGCCACAGAACCAAATGTGGTTTGTTTTCCTCGGTGACCAGCTGCTTTATGTACCGAGCCTTCAAAAAAGGCTCAGTAAAAAGGGATCAGTAATATTTGTGAGGCGACTGTAAAAGATTTTAGTGGGAAATGATGGGCTTGAAACTGAGTGCTGCTTGCGTACTTAATGGAGCAGAGACTAAAGGACTACTACATTCTATGGCATATTTGGATAACATGAAAAACGCAGAATATAACTCAACATATCCTTTCATAAGATGTCACTAATAACTCAGATGGACTCCCTGTGGGATGTATTGTATGCTCTCATGTGACTCAGCACTAAGAAAACCCTCGAAGCTATTATCTGAAGTGGTGCTCGAGTCGTTTCATAGCAACAAGCAATGGGGCAAACACTTCCGCTGTGTTTAGTGCCGATGGATGAAGAAAAGCCTGATAAAAGTTATACTGAAATGGGAATGCCAAAGCAAACACATCAGCAGCTTAAAATAACAGCGTAAACCTACGAGTGTTTAGCAGATATAATGTTACCATGTTACCAACCCATAATATGGCTATCAAGGATATTATAGCTGTCATGGAAGATGGCACACATGTCATCATATTTAATGAGCTCTATTCTTAAGCATTTCAATTATGATTACTGAAAGACTTCCACAGTCTGATGTCACTTTCTGGCTGCTAATGCCCAAATTCTGACTTGCAGCATTACCACCACCATCACCACCAGCCCCCTCTGACCATGACCATTATGATGCCAGGCCTGACGGAGGAAGAGTGCCAACGTTACCAGGAGCTGCTAGAGATCAAATATCAATATGAGAGACACAACGAAAGACGGCAGAGAGCGATGAAGAAAAATAAACAAGAAGACGCTGAAGCAGGAGTGAAAGACCATGATGACAGAGAGGAGGCAGAGGAGGAAGCTGAAGGCACAGCTTCTGAATCGGTAGTGGACGTGAACAGCAATGAGACGCTAAGTGAGCACGAAATAGCGCTGATCGAAGAGGAGCTGCGCCACCTGGAGTTTAAGTGCCGCAACATTCTCCGAGCACAAAAGATGCAGCAGCTCAGAGAGAGATGTCTGAAAGCCTGGATGATGGAGGAGGAGGCAGTGGCAGCTGGAGCGGGTCGACCAGGGCCCTCTGAAGGAGGTAAGAGCCAACACCAGAGCATATTCATTTATTTATAAAGTGACTGAATGATTTCCCCACCCCCAAAATACTAATTCAGCCATTTGAGTGAGTACTACCAATCCTGTCTCCTATAAATCACATCTACTTACGGATTTTGAGTCACTCAGTATAAGTGTTGGGTCTTGGTTCCAATACTCACTTGACAAAGTCTTACAGCAGTTTGTGAAAAGTCACAATTTTATTTATTCATTTGTGCTCATTAACACCAATTGTAGTGTTAAGTTGACATTCCATGAGATCCAAATACTTTAGGAGTGTTACGTTTTTAAACCTTTGAAATGACAAATTATAATCGAAATGAAAGAAAATGAAATTTCTTAACTTATAGATATGGATAATGACGACAATGACGATCCTCATCATCATGAGTTGTCAGCCATCAACGAACTCCCGGAGCGAGAAAGATCAGATGACAAAGACAGCACCAGTGCCTACAACACCGGAGGGGAGAGCTGTCGGAGCACGCCATTGGTCAGCACCGAGCAGATCCCGCCTCTTCAGGAGGATGAAGATGAAGGAAGCAGACGACTGACGTCTCCACCTCCACTCCTCCCCCTCAGTCGCCTCCCCCCTCTGAACTCCCCCCTCGTGCCGCGGCGTCACAGAAGGGACCGAGATAGAGAAAGACGCCACTCAAACCTGAGCTGCTCTTTCTCCCCAAGCACCTACAGGAAGTATGAAACAGCCAATGGAAACTTTGCAAATGGCTCAAGCTCCACCCCTTCTACACCTTCCAAGTTCAGGTCCTAGTTTCACTGCTATAAGCATTCTTTTTACTTTAGTTAACAGTGTGATACATTTTAATAACACTGGATATTGTGATGCGTGTTGCCATCATCAGATCTCTGACCAGAGAAGCAGGATCAGCTTCTAGGAGGGGTTTGGCTGATGGAGGGCGAAGCTCCAGAGCAGGTATAAGCTGTATGATTCTCTGCAAACATATCAGTCACTGGGTCTTTTTTATGTTTAGAAACTGTTCCATTCTACTGGGTTTTTAATCAAGAACCAACCATAGAGGCTAAAAAAAACCATGAGGGCAACGCACAGTCCCAAAAACTGCAGCTAACCCAACTTTACAGGAGAAATAAACATATTTACAGCCTGGAATGAAAAACTGTTTTGGCCTCTATAGCTAATTATTTCTCCCTTCGTAACAACTGTACAGGGAGTGATTTTTTTTTTTTTTTTTTTAATAGATCACCTTTTTAACCTCTATTACGATTTGAGCTTCAAGCTGATGTCTGTGGACAATGTGTAAAATTTAACCTTTAAATGTGAATAAGATCATTTACTTTTATTTGTGGTTTTTGACTACCATTTCTGGTACTGTTATGATTGTAGATGGAGCCACCAACAGACCTGAAGGTGGAAGTGCAGAGTCCAGCCCCTATTTCACCAGGAGACAGCACAGCCACAACAAACCATTAGAACGTTATCAGAGCTGCATGACCCTGCCCTCTGAAGGTCTGGTGGACCCCCTGGACCGAGTGAGAGACAGGGCCAGGGCAGAGGGGGAGGAGAGGGGCGTAGGCACGGGCAGCAGTGGGCCAGCAAGCCCCAGGAGTGTGAACAGTGCCCCCTGTAGTCTGGAGGACCATCACGCAGGTGCCTCACGGTTAGGGCTGGCCTTACCTCTCAGACTGGCACACTCATCACCAAATGCATCCCCACAACGCATGGAGTGGAAGGTAAACGGTGTGGTGACGCTGAAGTAAAAGTTAAAGTGGTAGCTCCAAAATGACCCTTCTAACACATTATGGGGTTCTGCTCCTACTGTCACGGAGGGCTGGATAAACTGAAAGACAGAAATACAAGCATGGGGAACACGGGAGGCTGGAGAACAGACTATCAAATACAGAACATGAAACCATTCTGTAAACTAACCGGAATACAAAACCTCTCTCTAAACTCAACAGAATACAACTCAAAACCCTGGGTCAAAGACCCAGGGACCCTGACACCTACAAGATGTGATACAGTGGTTTATAATTTGCATTTTATCATATTTATTTGATTATGAACATTAGGAAAGGGTTTATTAGAGGTTGTAAATCAAGTTTTCATGAAAACAAGACAGAAGTTTAACACAGTTTACTGCTGTAAAGTAGTGAAACCAGTGTTGGTTTAGAATGTAAGTATACTCTAAACCAGCAATAAAATGAAGTAAGCCTGGCTGAGGAACCAATATTCCAACCTGTGAAATGAAATTTCAGTGGTCATACATTTTTGTCAGTACTGTTTATGTGGTCTTGTCTTTGGCACAAAATATGTAGATAAATAACAGCCCTGATGTTAAGTCTACACGAAGCTAATGACCTTGAGTGTCCACACCTAAAATGTACAATCTTTTAAAGGATGCCTTCCAACTGAGCCTTCATGGAGCTATTGAATCGAAGACACTTTCTAAAATTAGCCAGAAAACTCAAAGAAGAGCTAGAAACCTGAGAGCAACAGGCAGTTCAAGAATGAAGACATCACAAAGCCAACTAAACCCTCCAGTGAACTTAAAGAAAACTTGGCTTGCTTCTAAATGCCTGATTTGTATTTTGAATGAGATGAGATGCTAGTTGTTTTTTTTGTGTCCAGGTAAAGATTCGCAGTGATGGCACTCGCTATGTGGCCAAGCGGCCGGTCAGGGATCGTCTGCTGAAGGCCAGAGCCATGAAGATCCGAGAGGAGCGCAGCGGCATGACGACAGACGATGACGCTGCCAGTGAAATGAAACAGGTAGAGTCTGCACAATTACCACAGCAATCCAGAAGGGTTGCAAATATGACAATATGACAGACCTCAAACCGTGTACAAGACTAACAAACAGCAAAGCACTGATCCTGCATGTAGTCTCACTGAGGTGCAAATCTCCATTCATCACAACAAACATGCTGTAACATTGTTTTCAGTTGTCATTCACTTACATGAAACTGAATATAGTCCCTTATTTCAGGACATAGTGTTTATTAAACCCGCATTAAACCATTTACTGAACCGTCTTCCACACAGGGCCGATACTGGAGCAAAGAGGAGAGGAAGCAGCAACTGCTGAGAGCTCGAGAGTACAGACGAAGAAGAGAGTTCATGATGCAGAGCCGCCTGGACTACATGAGAGGAGACAGGTAGAGAGCAAAAAGTGAAACCACACCTAAAAGTTTCAACCATCAATTCAATTCAGTTTTATTTATATAGCGCCAAATCACAACAACAGTCGCCTCAAGCTGCTTTATATATTAGGGTAAAGACCCTACAATATTAGACAGAAAACCCCAACAATCAGACGAGGGATGGCCCCTCCCTGAGCCTGAATTCAAATGTTTTGGTTCTGCCGGAGCCAGTTCTGGTCTGAGCCAGTCTACCATTATGGCAACATCTAAAAGGTGCCAAAATGATCCTCGGAGTATGAAGTTTATACCACTGTCAGAAATCTTTTGAACTGTATTTTTGGTTAATCCTGATTAATATGAAGGGTTGCTGGTAGAACTGATGGTGGTCATGTTGCCGTTCATATGACACATTTGATTCTGATTAATGTTTAAGGCATTGTGGTGCATCATTTCAGAAGGCTCAGAATTTACCCATTTCTGTATTCACCAGCACATTATGACATGAAGATTAATGCTAACAATAAAATCCTCTTACCCACTGCTGCTGATGTGATGCCGGTCGGTGTGAAAATCCATAAACATCCCAAAGACAAACTCCTCGTTAATCCAGACCAATAATCCATCAGTCAGACAGTCATTTTGGTTAAATTTATGGAAATCTCCACTGTGAAATACTGACACTAAAACAGTGAATTCTTTGTCTGTGGGTCAGGTGAACCATTACAGATCAGCATCATTAAGATCACCTGTGAAGTCATGTCAGCACAGAGCTTAAAGGGTCAAAGGAAGGAAGAGCAGAAACCTTACCCTACAAAGTAAATAACATGTTGCAGAGAAAGTTTCATAACTCAGGATGCATAATCAAGCAAAAGCCTGATTTACTCGTTTCTTTTTTCCTTTTTAAAAATGTAAATTTAAAGGTGATTGTTTACTAAAGATGAGCTTTCATCAGTGTGGAAGAGATTTTGTTTTGTGTATCAAAATTTAAACAAAAAAAAAGTCACAGGGGAAGAGTTTAGGATCACAAAAAAATGTTTCTTGTTGGAACCACAAAAAAGTAAATTTCAAGCTCTGTGTGAGCCATCAGTAACCAAATCTTTCTTTCCAAAAATCACTCCAAAAATCATCAGCAAATATAAATGTTTTACATATTATTCATTTAGCGCTTCTTGTCTTCAGTATCTTCTTTTGTAATTGTGTTAAAGTAAACCTGCAGTGAGATGCTAAAAGGTTACAGAAAAACAAGACAATCTGCCATCATCCTTTCCCCTCCTATGTTAATGTAACACAGTAGTTCTGTACAGGCTGTTTCTGAAGGTGGTGAATGATTTATGATTATACACACACACACACACACACACACACACACACACACACATATATATATATATATATATATATATATATACAGCATATATATAAAA